>CAUYPK010074091.1:0-13987 GCA_963574355.1 Loris lydekkerianus
TGTAGAAGACTGAAACTGAACCCACACCTTTCACCATTAACTAAGATAGACTCTCACTGGATTAAAGACTTAAACTTAAGACATGAAACTATAAAAATACTAGAAGAGACTGCAGGGTAAACCCTTGTAGAAATCGGTCTGGGCAAGTATTTTATGAGGAGGACCCCCAGGGCAATTGAAGCAGCTTCAAAAGTACACTACTGGGACCTGATCAAACTAAAAAGCTTCTGCACAGCCAAGAACACAGTAAGTAAAGCATGCAAACAGCCATCAGAATGGGAGAAGATATTTGCAGGTTATGTTTCCAACAAAGGTTTAATAATCAGAATTCACAGAGAACTCAAAAGTATAAGTAAGAACAGAACAAGTGATCTCATCGCAGGCTGGGCAAGGGAATTGAAGAGAAACTTCTCTGAAGAAGACAGGCGCATGGCCTACAGACATATGAAAAAATGCTCATCATCCTTAATCATCAGAGCAATGGAAATCAAAACTACTTTGAGATATCATCTAACTCCAGTAAGGTTAGCCCATATCACAAAATTCCAAAAGCAGAGATGTTGGCGTGGATGTGGAGAAAAGAAAACACTTCTACACTGCTGGTGGGAATGCAAATTTATACATTCCTTTTGGAAAGCTGTTTGGAGAACACTTAGAGATCTAAAAATAGATCTGCCATTCAATCCTATAATTCCTCTACTAGGTATATACCCAGAAGACCAACAATCACATTATAACAAAGATATTTGTACCAGAATGTTTATTGCAGCACAATTCATAATTGCTAAGTCATGGAAAAAGTACAAGTGCCCACCTCTATGAATGGATTAATAAATTGAGGTATATGTACACCATGGAATATTATGCAGCCTTAAAGAAAGATGGAGACTTTGACTCTTTCATGTTTACATTGATGGAGCTGGAACATACTCTTCTTAGTAAAGTATCTCAAGAATGAAAGAAAAAATATCCAATGTACTCAGCCCTATTATGAAACTAATTTATGGCTTTCACATGAAAGCTATAACCCAGTTATAACCAAAGAGTAGGGAGAAGAGGGAGAGGAAGGGGAGGGAGAGGGGAAGATAATCGGAGGAGGGTGATTGGTGGGATTACACCTAGAGTGCATCTTACAAGGGTACATGTGAAACTTAGTAAATGTAGAATATAAATGTCTTAACACAATAACTAAGAAAATGCCAGGAAGGCTATGTTAACCAGTGTGATGAAAATGTGTCAGACGCTCTATAAAACCAGTGTATGGTGCCCCATGGTCACATTGATGTACACAGCTATGATTTAATTAAAAAAGGAAAAGAAAAGAAAAAAAGGAAATGAGGAGGATACTCCATTGACACAGCAGGAAGAACATTTCTTGAGCGACTGTGGGGAAGGTGACACGAAGGGTCTGAACGAGGAGAGCGGAGGCTGAAATGACCAGAACCGGCTGGTGGGAGTGGGGTGGCCCCGGCTTGGGCCGAGAAGGTATGTGCGCTCTGTGAGACCGAAGCCGAGGGAGGGATTTTCAACACAAAGTGGCCACGATCTGACTGTCTTCCCTGTGGAACTGTATTTTACAGGAAGGAGAGACAGGATGCTGGGGTTCGGGGAGATGTCGTTGTAATAGTCGAGACAAGAGCTGATGGCTGGTAGGGTGAAGGCTTAGCAGCAAAGGGGCTGAGGAGGGGTGATAATCCTAACGTTTTTTGAAGGTTCATATGTGAGAAGACTTGCTGGTTAAGTGTCAAGGTAAAGATGCTGATAGAGGCTGTGGAGGCTATGATGAGCTGGGGAATGAGGTGGGATCCAGCAGACAGGAGCTCAGCTCAACTCTGAGGCTTGGTGCCAAGTGTCTGGAAAGATGCAGGTGTGCCCGAGGCCATGAGGACACTGAGGGCGTGAGACCTGGCTGGGGAGCAGGGACCCCACCCCCGCGCACTGTACAGGTTCTGTACCTGAGGGGCAGACGTGGGAGGGGTCACATAGGCACAGTCTGGAACGCCAAGGGGCAAGTAAGATAGGAGCTATGAATGTGCACATGATTTCAGTGTTCAAAGTCCTGAGACTAGATGTTCAAATGCAACATAGGATTACATAGAATTCTGAATGCTATTTTCCACCATTCTACATCACAATGCACCTCCTTTTATGAATAGTATTGGTCATGTCACCTATAAAACAGGTGGCCATATATCTCAAACTTATAAAACCATTACACAGTTCTCTCCAGTATGTTTGTATAAAAATGACACCGTGATAGCCTTAACAGAAATTAACTGTAACGTAAAAGGAAAAAAAAGAAGTTCCACACTAAAACAGCAAAGAAAAATATGTACCTATCAATCTGGGTCTCCTTCCAATTTTCCTTGCACAGACGTTTTCTTCAGAGCTGTCATCTCTCCCGATGGAATTATTTGTTTTGTGGTTACCATTCACATTTACATTTTAAGCATTACCCACAATTATATGAGAGCTTAGAGTTTGCTACTTTGGACTTCATGCCTCATCATGGGGGTATGTCATCATCTGATTAGCTTCACTTCAACACCATATTTTGTGTTTTGAAAATAAAAATAAAAAGAGTGCCATCAATTCCATTTTGTAGTCATTCCAGAAGGTGGCATGCAGGTGTCGGCAGGGCGGCCCTATGAGGTTCCCTTTGTTTGTTAGCCTGACTAGACCTCAGGTGACGACCTGCAGATACTTGGTTAAATGTTATTCCTAGCAGTGTTGGGGAGGCTGTCTGCAGATGAGGTCAGCATCCGGCTTTGTAGATTCTGTGACCCACACTTTGCCGCAGAGCTGGGGCCGCATCCAGCCCACTGGGGTCCCCAACAGAACAAAGAGTCAAAGAAATGGAGGATTCGTCTTTCTTCTCCCTGATGGCTGGACAGGGATGTATGTGTCTTCCTGAGCCTGCACCAGGATGTACACCATCAGAGTTCCTTGTTCTTTGATGAAATTATACCCCCAGCAGCATTCCTGGGTGTCCAGCTTGCAGACCGCAGATTACGGGGCTTCTCAGCCTTCATACTGTAGGAGCCACTTCTTCATAATAAATCTCTTATATGTGTATATATATTATATACATATTACATGTATCTCTACTTATATACATATTATGTGTGTGTGTATATGTAGGTTCTGGTTTTCTGGAGTACCCTGATACAGGCTCCCACTGAGTAAAGGCAGAGAAACAAAACAAATATATATATATATATATAACTAGGACAAGTTTCTTCACCAGGGGAAAAACCCTGGACCAGAGGAAGCGATTGCACTCGCAACCCTTCCTGAGCCGTCCGCCGGCTCTGGACCACTGGCAGACTGCTACACTTCCGCACTTCCCTCACCAAAGAAAGGCAGGACCACATTGCATCAGTCATTTTGATACTTCTTCAAAAAAATAAGTGTATGTGGCAGCATCAGAGTGCAAAGAGAAGAAAATATCTTCCGGGGGCCATTTATAGTTCCTTATTCTGCATTATTTGAGGAAGCAGTGAAGAAACACTTCCAGAAAGAACAATTTGCAAACCATCAAAGTCTACAATCTCTAGGATTCTACTTCCTTCTAAAGCAGTGGGTCATGATTTTAGGACTGAGTAGTGTGCATAGTGATTAACAAGAGTTGTATCTAAGAGACCTATGCTCTGACACTTTCTCCACAACAGGTGTCGCACAGGCAACTTGCAGGCAGGGCGCAGAAGGGTGAGCACAGGTGCAGCAGCACTGATGCTGGGGAAGAGACGAAGGGACACAGCCCACCGTTCTCTGTCATCAGTCTGTGTTCCACTGGACAAAAGATAGAATGGGTCAGCAGATGCACACAGGCGGGGAAGAATTCAATGTCTGTAAACCAGAACCCACTCACAGGTACATCTCTTCATTAATTTGACAGTCCTCAAATCTTTCTGAATGCAGGGCTATTTCCTTTAAAAGTAGAAAACTATTGAATTTCCTTTGTACTGAGGAGGAAAGTGAGGTAAAGTCTGGAGGAAGGGAAAGGAGCCCTTTCTCTCTCCTGCTTTTCCCAGGAAACGGCCCTGGAGACAGCGACACCCCTTTACTGTTCACTCCCTCCACTGCTCAACTTTTACTGAGTAGTTACTGATACAGAGACTGAGGATGTCTCTCTCCGCTCAGAGATGCTACAGTGTAGCAGAAAATGGTACATTCCTCACCATCCCTGCTAATACCAATACAGAGAGTAGACTCAGCAACCTTCTATACCAATATGTGGGTCATTCCAATAATTTTGAGACACACAAAAATTGGAAACAGAAACTCCACGTGGATGAAAACCAAAGAAGCCCACCCAGCAGCACCGATAAGCCCAGCAAGCTGAAAGCCCCACAGGTGAGTCCCGAGGGATGCTGTCGACCCTGAGACTTGGAAGTGACATAGTGCAGCCTTACACAGTCCCCCTCAGAACTTCTGCAGCGATCCCTGCACTCGGATCTCCCCTCAGATTACATTTCTTAGTTCAAATTTAACAACACATCAGTATTATTTTTTTTTTTGAAAAATAGTCTAATAAAAAGCTTATAACAATGGACATGAATTCTGAATTTCTTTTTATGAATTGATTTAAAGTCATTCATTTTTCTGCTCTGTTGGGACATACACTAACTTCATGTACCTTAGATAAGTAATAAATTTTACTTATTTTCCACTAAATACTGAATAGATCATTTTTTAATTAAAACAATTCTATGAGATCAATTCTAACAAATTTCTTAAATATAATGTAGAAAATTAGAAGAAAAGTGTAGCGTATACAACTGCTCGTTAAAGCAAAGTCCATTTTCCCAGACTATCGCTGCTGTAATTATTTCTGACCCTCTTTCTTTTTAAGTCTTTTCTTCTTTATATTGATTAGCCACCCTGAATCTCTTTATAAGTAGGTAGAGTGGAAAATATTAAATAAACTCAAATTCAGCCCCAAACCTTTTCTTCTTCTTGCTTTTAGCAATTAATTCTCAGGTTCTTGATAGATATTTCTCCTGGCCCCAGCTTTCTGTATCAGAAAGTGCATCCGTTCCATTTCAGGAGGATTTAACTTTTAGGAAATATTTTAGAAGGAGGGGCTGTAAGAGTCCCAAATAAATGTACAATGAGCAATAATTACAAATATACATATACATATATATGCTTAGAAACCTGTACTTGCAAAATTTCTTTTTGGAAAGAAAAGCCTATCAAAGCATATCATTTTAATTATACTCCTATGACCAGGGGACTATGGAAGTGTATATTAAATTAATGAAATAGATTGCTTTGGTTCTACAGTGGTTATTAGCAGGAAGAGCTCCCAGTTTTCATATTATGTACATCACTAACTTTAATTGCATTAGGCTGAGCTTGGAGAGCTATTTTTAGGAAATATTTCATCCACAATACAATTTCTGTTGGCTGTCTGCCCACCGCAGCTCCAGGACTGAGAATTCTCTCATAAACGTGAACTTGTTATTTCTGTCGGTCATGCTTTCACACTCACCACTGAATGGAAACCACCTCGAGTGATGTTGGCTCTCAGGACCACTGGCTGAGCTGGGAGGATTCTCAGGAGGCAGGACAGGGTGGGCTTCCTCCCTGGACAGCTGGTGTCACACGCAGGGACTCACAGCACCTGCAGGTGCTCAAAGGAGCACGTGGACAAGTGCTGACAAACCTGGCGTCTCTGCAGATCTGCAACGTCCTTGCCTATGCAATTCTGACATAAAGAGACTTCATAATCTAGAAGCACAGGGGGAATGAGCTCTGAGCTGTTTGTGCCCACATAGTATCTGGGGTTCCCAAGCCTGGTCTCAAGTTGCATGATGTTTCATCAATGTCATAATATTTCTGGTGCTAAGGTCTTTGCTAAGAACTTAGAAATGACAAAATTGGGAGATCATTTAGAAATTATGTACACCGAGGTTTCCACTGGATAGATAAGCCCACTGTGAACAATTGACATAGCCCATGAGAAGTAAAATTTGGCTGAGTCTGTTGAAACTGAAGATATGTGTAGCTTCAACCCAGCAACTCCTCTGTCAGGAACGTATCTACATACTTGCTTGCAACATGGGCAAAGATATGTATAGTACAGTTTATAATTAAGAAAAAAAGGAAAAAATGTAATACTCATTAATAAGAAGCATCTAAATAAAGTTTTCTGACTATTGAACATCACGGAGATTTTTTTTTAAATATCAGATTATGTATGCCATTATAAGACCTGTAAAATGCATTAATTGAAGAAAACAGTTCAAATTATACTAGATAGAATATGACCCAACGTACGCAAAATAAATTATGTATTGCAATCTATACACTAGGTAGTATGTAGATAAAGATTCCAAGAATGTGCATTTATATTTGCATATTTTACATATGTATGAATTAGATTTTTTAGTGTGTATATTGTGTATGGGTGTATATATGCACCCACACCTACATACATGCACAACTTTCAGGAAGGCTAAATAATTAACTCTTAATAGATGTTAGAAATGAGGGAAGAGAGGATGATGGGTACAGGTGTTGTACTTTTTAGTTCTGTATTCTTCCATGTTTTCATTGTATCCATCATAACAAAGCATTCATCTGTCACTTGCGTAACTAAAACAATTGTGCAATATTTATAAAAGAAACTAGAACCAATAGAAGATGTTACCATAGACTCAAGGTCATTTCACTAATTTGTGGCAGAGCCAAAATAAGTCAAAGAGAGGATGAGCTTTCTGGAATAAAACTGTTAGTATCAACAGATCTCAGAAGTGGGAGCGACTCACACGACTCAGGCCTTGCTTAAGTGCTGTATGCATATTAACTTATTTAATCCTCAAAACAACCCCACAAATTACCTGTTATTATCCACCAACTGTTTTCTATTTGGATCCTCTAATGCCTGGGAGTTGGCATTAGACAAGAGCAAATGTCATATAAATGGAGGCTTGAAAAGTGCTTGGAAGCCAAAGTCGGCCTGTTGTCGCTGTTGGGACCTTCCCACCAACATGTGGAGGAGTCTGGACCTCACTGCTTCACAGGATGAGAGCTCCAGCCATCCTTGCCAAGTGGCCATCCTGCTGAGGCCTCCAACACATGGAAAAGGGTCTCCCAGACCATAAGAGATCTGAAGGGGCCTCTAAATGGAGAGTTAAAAACCATATATATACATATTTTTTATTATTATTATTTAACTATAAGCTAGTGAGTGAATATTTCCCTGTCTTCTTCGTTGACGGCCAGTATGGGCACCACATCAACATGACTGGTTCCCCTTTCTGCACAGTCAGGAGCGTCACAGCCCTTTCTCTTCCCATTATTGGTAAAGAACGCTTTGCCCTCATGGTGTGCACATTTTTCACTGGAAGTTTTTTCCCCTGAATGAGTGATATCAGTTGTGTTTTGTGATGAAGAATCTGTCAATGTCACAGATCAATGATAGGCTGTGTAAAGGGAATGTGATTAGGCTCATCCAACAGAAATCTTGGTAAATGTACACCAAATACTTTTTATTCCAAATTGGCAAAATAATAACTAACATTTGCCCTATGCTTTGCACTAAATTTATTCTCTAATTTTGTTACTACAGCAGAATTGGAAAATTTGTGGGTAGGTGATATCTCTACCTCACTACACAGATGAGAAAAGTAAGGACTAGACATGTTTGCAATCTTCATGTAACCTGCACTACTTACTTGTTACATAAAACTTGCGTTCTGGAATGTCTGGCTCATTGTGGTGAACTAATACCCTTTAGCTCATACCTCCAAATGAGATGAATGGATGGGCAAAATGGTAATTAAATTTAATAAGAACTCAATAAACACTCAAAGTAAAATTCAATTTTAGAGAGTACATGCTGCCTAAAAGATGCACTCTTAAATGTAAATGGAGATGAAAAAAGATAACCAAAAGAAAGCCACCATCTCCCCTAATCTAAGACAATGTAGGCTTTACAGAAATAAACACTGTGAGGGAATAGGAGGTACATTTCCAAGTGGGAATAGGGTCAAATCTGCAGGCAGACACCCCAGGTCGATGTGTGTGCGCTCTTACTAACGCAGCTTCACAACATAGAAAGCGACTGTTGGTAGAATTAACAGGAGATCATAACAAACAGACAGTTGTAGCTGAATGTTTTAAGACCCTTCTCTGGCCATGAAATGTTACACTCCTGGCATGTGCAAAAACACAAACAAAATTCAGAAATATAATGCAAGATAAATGTATCCAGACACAAATGTGAGCATTCTCTATGCTTCTTCTCACAACAACAGGCCAGACCAATCTGTGCTGACAGAATCTAGGACTCGGCTGGTCTGTGAGGGAGGTGAACAGTGACTTGAAGACAGCCTGTAAAGGGACCCACAGTTCTACTAACTTTGTATTTCTCCATCAGAGTTTTGTTGACTTCATAAAAATCCACTGAGCTGTCCTCTTGTGATGTGTCCTCACAGTTCCATGCATTTATTATAGTTGTGTAAGCAAGACAAATTATTTTTATTCTTCTGTTGTCAGAAATGAAGATAGCTAAAGTCCCAATTTTCAGACCTGGAAGTTAATGATCATCATTTAAATTAATATTTTAAGCACCGTATTTAGAGCTATAGAGATAATGACCAAAACTAAAATAAATTAGCATACAATGTGATTATAGTTTGAGAATGGGCAGGGATTCAGGAGTGATGGAGCAGGGATTTGTTGTTTATTATCACAAGAATTTCGTATTACTTACTATTGAACTGAATATATTTGTTATATTGTTAGTTTTAAAACATGAAAAAGACATATGAAATCAAAAATACAGGAAACTGGATCTAAGTTACATTATTTTGTACTAAACTGTACTCTCTACCAATCTGCCACCTTTGGCTGAAGAACTGTTTATATGAGATACTGTTGAGTTTGATGTAGTACAATACTGAGCCATTATTAAGGCCATGCTAGCCTTTTGTAATCCAATGGGATTATTCTAAATACAAGGGGAAAATCTCTTATTGGCTACTGTGGAATGGAAAATAGGGTCTACCTAATGGCTGTCTCACACTTTTAAGGCAGGTGGAAGAGAAATTAAGTTCTCAGAGCTCAGTCCGGGCCCTGCTGCCTACAAGTAGCTCAAACATCTGAGTGAGTGGCCTGCACCACCGTTAATGCACAGGAGAGCGGAAAACAACTATCCAAACAGGACAAGGGCATGTGAGATGAGCCATCATTTATTTTTCTTTTAGCAAAGTAATAGTCCAGAATTTTCTAGATGTGCTGACTTCTCATCTAAATAGACATTTTTATTCAAGTGCAATTCTTAGTATCAGTTTTTGTGAAAAACAGTCTAATACTAGTATTTCCATTTGTCTGGTTGCATATTAAAAGGGTTACACCTGAGGATCTTAAGGGGATGCTCTCTCATTTTCTTTGCCTTCCATGTACCTCTGACGGGTTACCCTATTATGTTGGAAACACTAGAAATCAATAGGTCAAAGTTTAACAGGAGTAAAAACTAAATCAATAAAAATATTGCAGACTTATCTCCTTAAAGGCACATGTGCTGGGAGGGATTTGTTTTGTTTTGTTTTGTTTTACTTTTCTGTACAACACCGATTTTCTCCAAGCAACAGCAGTTTAATTGTTCTGTCAAGAAAATCACTGATTACAGCCACAGGATGTGTCTTCCATGAATGAAAATCAGAAAAGACGCTGTGTGCTGGAGCTCTGCTTCACACTCTAGCAAGCAGAGCAGCCAGGTTTCATGTCCTGCCCTCTCCCCAGGGAACAGACATCCTCTCAGCCCTACAACAGGCAGACACGCCCCATTCATGGACCTTTCACCCAGATTTTACCACATCTGGGTCCATCTCTTCATTTGGGCATCTGTTTCAGAATCAATTCTTTCCCCAAAGAGAGTTTTCCTGCCTGCTCCTTTGCCGTTGCTCCCTCCTCCCCCGTCCCCATCATCTCACCTGGTTGTCTTCTTGGTCCTTGGCATTATCTGTGATTACTTTGTTAATGCATTTTCTTAGGTGGGTGAGCTATAGCTCCAGGAAGACAGGGTCCACTTCCGTGGCTGGTTTTCACAGCAGGCCCTCACACCTATCTCAGAGCCTGGTGCATTCATGAGATGAACAGAGGCTTGTTGGGTGAATAAACACCAGGCAGGAAGAATTGTAGCAGTAGACACTATCAGTAGAAGCACTAAGCACTCAATAACTAGTTGCTGGTTGTAGAATGATGTTTTATATTTTTAAATAACATTCCTGTTTGTAAGGGGCTTTCCTATCAAGGACTTCATTTGATTCTATCAAATGATAGCAAAGGAAAAACTCAGTAATGTTCTGTGACTTGTCCTGGGTTATCCAGCGAAGTGGTGACAGAATCTGGAGCCCTCGGCTCATGTCCTCACAAGCACACTCATTTCTGGCTGCACCTGCCTTCTCAAAGGAAGGTTTGGTTCCTTGTCTGTACCAAATTTCTGTGTAAGCTCTAGCAGTTTGCTTTGCTCCAGTAAAACAATATTTGCACAAAACAAAACCATGTGATAAATCTATGAAAACCTCAGTTTTAGAAGGGTTTCCTCCCCTTTTCCCGTCACTGTTGTTATTTTTAATGCTGCTTTTCCAAAAAATGTTATATAGAACTAGCACTTACCCAACATGAGTAGAGATTCTAATTATACTTCAACGTAAAAAGTCATTTTCACTTGGCTTAATTTAATGTGGAGATACATGTTTTAGTGGGTGCATTATCCCTTCTCAGCAGTCCAGACACTCACAGATTCATTACTGACCAGACCAGGGATGCTCACGTCAAGGTGCAAAGTGAGTAAAATGAGCTGGTCTTCTCAGCATCTTCCTTGAGACAAACACACAAAAGAAGACAACTTAATTCAGTGTGACCCATATGTCCAATTCCACAAGGCATTTTGGAAGGCTGACACTTGCGAATGTGATGACAAGATGAGAGAGATTTACCAGTCTGATTTGTAACGATTCTCTAATAATGCAGAATGTGGATTCCTAGAAAGCTATGATATAGCTGGAAAGGGGAACTTCTTTTAGGGCCAATGTATAGAAATTAGGACATATTCTTTATCTGATACACACACACACACACACACACACACACACACACACACCATGGTCAGGTGTAATGATCTTTCCTCTGAGCAGAGAGGGACCCTGACAGGAAGACTCCCACATCCCCTCCCCCACCAAGTTACAGACCATGCTTTTCTAAATTCCACTTTCCTTTCCAGAGCTGTGAGACTTTGACAGCAAGTCACTTAACTCTGTCCAGCAGCAGCTGTGTGGGTTTTGCATAATTAATTATTTATACCAAGGCAGACGCAGTAATTAACATCCAGATGAATATGATATTCTGATCAGAAATACTTTGCATTTGAACCATCCCTCAAGCAAGTAACTGTCAAAACCGGACTGTTTGACAGAGTGGGGCCTGCCAAAAACCTCCCAGACATCTGTTCTGCAACAAAAAGAACAGATTCTCAAAGCAGTGTGTACATTTATTCACGGCTTTCAGTAGGCAAGGAAGAGTTGATTACCTTTTCACAAATTCCGGTCAATTTTGTCTGGCTCCAAGAACATCACTCAGCATCTCACAGAAGGGATGAATTTTAAATGAAAAGTCCATGTCTGCATGAGTGCCAGCCCCCCAAATGCAGACAGATATACGACCCTGTTCTTATATCTGTGTGAATAAGTGTCATAAAATTACTTCCATCATTCCTTGGCTAGAAAACCAATAGTGCCTGTCAATTACACCATGTGACCAAGTGGTTCCTTGACAGCAAGTTATATTGCCACTTGTATGGAAAATGGAAATATATGAACTGCATGAAAAGTTGAAGATTTTTCTGGAAATAGGGGCAGACGTTACCAACCAGCAGCTAGATGGTGCCTGTGCAGATTAACGCAAGCCCCCCAACATGGTTCACGCTGCCTCCTGGACACAGTTAGGTTGGGATGCTCCCATGGTCATTTTGTAATCCAAAGCCGCAGAGCTTTTACCAAGAGGAATAATTACTGCCCAGGGCTGGTGGTTGGGGCTAATGTGACTAGACCGATTGGATTATCTATCTATGATCCAATTAATTGTTTTCTTGTCAACCAGGAAATACAGACTGGGAATCAAAAATCAGGATACTAGCTTGAGTTCCATACCCAGAGCCAGTATCTGGGACATGATGGGCATCAATTTCCTCATCCTTAAAATGGGAAGAGTCAAATTTCTCTTGTTTATGGGTGATGTTTATAAAAGTTTCATGAGTACTCCTGAGATCTAGGTTATTACAACAAATGATAGAGACAAGGCCAGATTGCCATAAAGGGATATTTGCTTTGAAGGGAGCTGACACACTTTTTTTCACTTTCTGGCATCAACCAAATAACTTTTAAGGTTCTTACATTTAGCAAATTAAAAACAAAATGCTCAGGTAAATTTGAATTTTGGGTTAAAAAGAAATGAATAATTTTTTTGTGTATGTTCCATGCCCTACTTGTGAAATGTTTACATGTAATTTGCTTTTGGCTTATCTGAAATTCCAATTTAATTGATCATCTGTATTTAAATGTAGTCATCCTGGGTTGCCTCTCCTTTTTGGCTTGAATAAAACATCATCTTACATTGCCTGGGAGACTCAAAGGATTCCCCTCTCTAATCAAAATACAAAGGGTGTCATGCCTTGGCACAGCCATATATTCAGAAATACTGAGCCTTTGCTACCTGTGTTGTTTAGCTAATACTCGTGTGTTGGAAAAAAAGTGATGATGTTAGGACAGAAGTGGGGAGCATGGGTAGGGTAGGGGTGGAGAGATGGTTTGTAATTTTTCAGAAATAAACATGCCTTTTCTATTAATTATGCTACTAATTAAGTAGCACTGCATAAGAGGGAAATTTCTATGGATTGCATTATATATGATGCCCTAGTCTGCTCTTAAACTTGGAGATGGTCAAGTTTGTCCCTGCTGACCACTCCTCTTGTCCAAAAATCAATGAACAGCAAAAAAGCTTGAATAAGAAGTCAAAGAGATAAGCCAAGAATTCCAATTTTGAAAAGTTCTGTTACCACATAAAAGACAAAATGATCTGCACAGTCCTACATCTTCCTTACCAAAAAAAAAAAAAAAATAAAAGAAGGATGAATAGGAGAGAGGGAGAGACGAAAGTATATTTTATTTTATTTTATTTATTTATTTATTTATTTATTTTTGAGTGGAAACAGTTTTAATAAATAGTTGCTTTGTCTGCTGCATACTAGGGCCAATCCAGCTTCTAGAATCTACACCAGTTAATGACATGAGAAAAAAGAATGAAGAGCATTCTACTTCTCTTGAAATAAGGTGAAGACCAAGGATTCCCTTCTTCCTCAGTAGCTGGAATATCAGGGGTCCTGTGGTTCTCAGCCCTGTATGCCCGCTCAAATCACCTTGGAGACTTTTTTTTTTTTACTTTATTTATTTATTTTTTTTTATTAAATCATAGCTATGTACATTGATATGATCATGAACCATCATACACTAGTTTCACAGACCGGTTGACACATTTACATCACACTGGTTAACATAGCCTTCCTGGCAATTTCACAGTTAATGTGTTAAGACATTTACATTAGAAACTTCTCCGAAGAAGACAGGCACACGGCCTTCAGACATATGAAAAAATGCTCATCATCTTTAATCATCAGAGAAATGCAAATCAAAACTACTTTGAGATATCATCTAACTCCAGTGAGACTAGCCCATATCACAAAATCCCAAGACCAGAGATGTTGGCGTGGATGTGGAGAAAGGGGAACACTTTTACACTGCTGGTGGGAATGTAAATTAATACATTCCTTTCGGAAAGATATATGAAGAACACTTAAAGATCTAAAAATAGACCTTCCATTCAATCCTGTAATTCCTCTACTGGGCATATACCCAGAAGGCCAAAAATCATATCACAACAAAGATATTTGTACCAGAATATTTATTGCAGCCCTATT
>CAUYPK010074096.1:0-36490 GCA_963574355.1 Loris lydekkerianus
TTAATTGCTATTTAAATGATAAAAACACAATTGATGGCAGCATATTTGAATGTGCAGTAAAGTATTGTGTTTTATTTTTTTCCTGTTATTTAATCATATACACATAGATCATGAATACATTTATGTATTTGTGGGGTACAATGTGTTGATTTTTATATACAGTGTGGAGTGCTTACTTTAATCAACATAGCTTTTACCTCATTTACTTAATTATTGTGTAAAGACATTTATGTTCTATTCCTGATAGATTTGACTTGTACCCTTGCAATATGCTCCGTAGGTGTGGGCCTCCTTTACCCTCCCTCTATCAAACCTTCCCCGTCCCCTCCAATCCCCTCCACTTCTCTCCTTCATCCTGGGCTATAGTTGTGATCTATCTTTCATAAGAAAATTTGAATAATTATAAATTGGTTTCATAAAAGTACTGAGTATATTGGATACTTTTTATTTCATTCTTGAGATACTTTACTAAGAAGAATATGTACCAGCTCCATCCATGTAAATATAAAAGAGGTAAAGTCCCCGTATTTTTTAAGGCTGCATAGTATTCCATGGTATACATATACTACAATTTATTAATCCATTCATGGATTGATGGGTACTTGGGCTTCTTCCATGACTTGGCAATTATGGATTGAGCTGCAGTGAACAATCTGGTTCAAATATCTTTGTTGCAAAGTGATTTTTCGTCTTCTGGATATATACCTAGTAGAGGAATTGCAGGATCAAATGGCAGGTCTAGTTTTAGGTCCCTAGGTGTTCTCCAAACTTCTTTCCAAAAGGAATGTATTAGTTTGCATTCACACCAGCAGAAGTGTTCCCTGTCCTCCACATTCATGCCAAAATCTGTAGTTTGGGGATTTTTATTTTATTTTATTTTTATTATTTTTATGTGTGAGGCAGAGTCTCAAACTGTTGCCCTGGGTAGAGTGCTGTGGCATTGCAGCTCAGAGCAACCTCAAACTCTTGGGCTTAAGTGATTCTCTTGCCTCAGCCTCCCAAGTAGCTGGGATTATAGGCACCTGCCCCAACACCTGGCTATTTTTTGGTTGCAGTTGTCATTGTTGCTTGGCATAACCGGGCCAGGTTTGAATCCACCACACTACGTGTATGTGGCCGGTGCCCTTGCCAGCTGAGGTACAGGTGCCACCCTGGTATTTTGTTATGTGGGCTACTCTTATTGGAGTTAGATGATATCTCAGAGTGGTTTTGATTTGCATTTCTCTGATGATTAAAGAAGATGAGCATTTTTTTCATGTGTCTGTAAAGCATGTGCCTGTCTCTTTCAGAGAAGCTTCTATTCAAGTCTCTTGCCCACAATGAAATAGGATCACTTGTTCTTTTCTTATTGATAAGTTTGAATTCTTTGTGGATTCTGGTTCTCAGACCTTTGTCAGAAACATAATCTGAAAATGTCCTCTCCCATTATGAGGGCTGTCTACTTGCTTTACTTACTGTGTTCTTGGCAGTGCAGAAGCTTTTTAGTTTAATAAGATCCCAGTAATATATTTTTGGTATTGCTTCAATTGCCTGGGGAGGGTCCACCTCATAAAGTATTCTCGCAGGCCAATTTCTTCAAATGTTTCCCCTGCACTCTGTCCAGGAATCTTTATAGTTTCGTGTCTTAAGTTTACGTCTTGTCCAGTGAGAGTCAATTTTTGTTAATGGTGAAAGGTGTGGGTCCAGTTTCAGTCTTCTACAAGTCGTCAGCCAATTCTCCCAGCACCGTTTGTTAAATAAAGAATCTTTCCCCTAATTTATATTTTTGATAGGCTTATCAAAGATCAAATGACAGTAAGTGCCTGAGTTCATCTCTGGTTCTCCATTCTGTTCCATACATCTACCTCTCTGTTTTTGTGCCACTACCATGCTGTTTTAATCACTATAGATTTATAGTATAGTATGAAGTCTGGTAGCGTGATTCTTCCTGATTCATTTTTATTTCTGAGTAATGTCTTCGCTATTTGAGGTTTTTTCTGTTTCCATCTGAAATGAAGTACTAATTTTTCCAGATCTTTAAAGTATGACAGAGGTGTTTAATAGCAATTGCATTAAATCTATATATTTCTTTGGGCAGTATGGACATTTTAACAATGTTGATTCTTCCCAGCCATGAGCATGGTATATTTTTCCATTAGTTAACATCTTAAGCTATTTCTTTTTTGTAGTTTCATAGTTCTCTTTATAGACATCTTTCACGTTCTTTGTTAGATAAACTCCCAGATTTTTTACCTTCTTTGGCACTACTATAAAAGGAATAGAGTCCTTGACTGTCTTTTCAGCTTGACTGTTGTTGGTATATAAAATGCTACTGATTTGTGAGTATTGATTTTGTATCCTGAGACGCTGCTGTATTCCTTGATCACTTCTAAGAGTTTTGTGGTTCAGTCCCTGAGGTTTTCCTGGTATACAATCATATCATCTGCGAAGAGTGAAAGTTTGATCTCCTCTAAACCTATATGGATACCCTTGATTACCTTCTGTTGCCTGATTGCAATGGCTAAGACTTCCATTACAATGTTAAAAAGCTGTGGAGACAGTGGGCAACCTTGCCTGGTTCCTGATCTGAGTGGAAATGTTTTCAGTTTTACTCCATTCAATATAATATTGGCTGTGGGTTTGCTGCAAATGGCATCTATCAGTTTAAGAAATGTCCCTTCTATACCAATTTTTTTAAAGTGTTCTGAACATGAAAGGATGCTGGATATTATCAAAAGCTTTTTCTTCATCAATTGGGAGAATCATATGGTCTTTGTTTTTTATTTTGTTTATGTGATGTATTATATTTATAGATTTATGTATATTGAACCACCCTTGAGACCCTGGGATGTAACCCACTTGGTCATGGTGTATAATTTGTTGTGTTGCTGGGTTCTGTTTGCTAGGAAATTATTGAATATTTTTGCAGCAATATTCATTAGAGGTATTGGTCTATAATTTTCTTTTCTTGTTGGGTCTTTTTCTGGTTTAGGAATTAGGGTGATGTTTGCTTCATAGAATGTGTCGGGAAGTATTCCTTCTTTTTGTATATTTTGGAAAAGGTTAAATAATACAGGTACCAGATCCTCTTTAAAGTTTTGGTAGAATTCTGATATAAAGCCATCTGATCCTGGACTTTTCTTTATGGGGAGATTTTGTATAGTTGATGCTATTTCAGAACTTGATATAGGCCTGTTCAACATTTCCATTTCTTTCTGGCTAAGTCTAGGAATGTGGTGTGCTTTGAAGTATTGGTCTATTTCCTTCAGATTTTTATATTTCTGAGAATAGAGTTTTTTGTAATATTCATTATGGATTTTTTGAATTTCTGAGGAGTCTATTGTTACCTTGCTTCTGTCATTTCTGATTGATGAAATTAGAGATTTTACTCTTATTTCTGGTTAGGTTATCCAAAGGTTTGTCTATTTTATTGACTTTTTCAAAAAACCAACTTTTTGATTTATTGATCTGTTGTATAATCCTTTTGTTTTCAATTTCATTTAATTCTGCTCTAATTTTGGTTATTTATTTTCTTCTGCTGGGTTTGGGATTGGAATGTTCTTCCTTTTCCAGTTGCTTGAGATGTCCCATTAAGTCGTTGACTTCCTCTCTTTCCATTCTCTTGAGGAAGGCTTGCAGTGCTATAAATTTCCCTCTTAGGACTGCCTTTGTGGTATTCCAGAAGTACTCTTAAGTTTGTGTCTTCATTACTGTTTTGTTCCAAAATTTTGGTAATTTCCTTCTTAATCTCATCTATGACCCAGCTATTATTCAGCATAAGGTTATTTAGTTTCTATATTTTTGTATGAGTATGCAGATTTAGGTTGTTACTGAGTTCAACTTTTATCCCATGATGGTCTGAGAAGATACAAGGAATAGTTTCCATTCTTTTAAATTTGCTGAGGTTAGCCTTGTGATCTAAGATGTGATCAACTTTGGAGTTTGTTCTGTGGGTTGATGAGAAGAATATGTATTCAGTTTTGTTAGAATGAAATGTTCTGTAGATGTCTATTAGATGCAAATGTTGAATGGATAAGTTTAAGTCCAAAATTTCTTTGCTTAGCTTCTTACTGGAGGATCTGTCCAACCCTGCCAAAGGGGTGTGAAAATGTCCAGCTTTTATGGTGCTGGGGGATATCAAGTTGCTCATGTCTGTTGGTGACTCTCTTATAAATTGAGGAGCATTCTAGGCTGGTGCATAAATGTTAATGATTGAAATCTCATCATGTTGAGTGTTTCCCTTAACAAATCTATGGAGTGACCATCCTTACCTTTCCTTACTTTTATTGGTTTAAAGCCTATTGTATCTTTCAATAAAATTGCAACACTGGCTTTTTTCTGATTTCCATTTGCCTGAATTATAGATGTCCATCCCTTCTTCACCCTGAGTCTATATTTATCTTTTAATGTAAAATGAGATTCTTGTATGCAGCAGATATCTGGCCTGGGTTTTTGTATCAAGTCAGCCAACCTGTGCCTCTTTAGAGAATAATTTAAGCCATTCACATTAATTTGGATTATTGATAAGCCTGGTAATATTTTGGGTATTGAGTTTTTCGAAAGTCCAGTGAATGTTTTTATCCTTTTGCCACTGAGGAAGTTGGAATTTGATCAAAAGTTTCTGAGTGAATTTACTTTGGTTGTAGAGCATTGTGCTGATCATTGTGGATGATGTGTGTGAGAATATCCTGAAGAGATGATTTAGTTATGGCAAATTTCTTCAACATGTGTAAGCCAGTGAAGTATTTGATATCTCCACAAATGAAGGTCAGTTTAGCTGGATACAGGATCCTGGGTTGAAAGTTGTTTTGTTTTAGGAGTTTGAAGGTCGATAACCTCTCAAAACTGCTTTTGCAATATCCCACAGGTTTTGGTAGTTCGTGTCTTCATTGTTGTTATGCTCAAGGAAGTTAATGATTTTCTGTTTTATTTATTTCTGCACCCATCTGTCATTCAACCGAAGGTTGTTTAATTTTCATGCCTTTGTGTGGGGTTGAACGTTTTTGTTAGAGTTGAGTTCCAGCTTTAGTGTCTTATGGTCTGAGAAGATACAAGGTAAAATTTCAATTCTTTTGATTCTGTTGAGGTTTGTTTTGTGTCCTAGGATATGATTAATTTTGGAGAATGTTCCATGGAGTGATGAGAAGAATGCTTATTCTTTATCTTTGGGATGGAGTGTTCTGTATGCATCTATCAAGCACAGTTGTTCTAGGGTCTCATTTAAATCTTTTCTATCTTTGTTTAATTTCTGTTTAAAAGATCTGTCCAACTTTGTAAGAGGGGTGTTAAAGTCCCCTGTTATTATGGTATTGTCAGATATCATATCGCTCGGACTGAGTAAGGTCTGTTTCAAGAATCTGGGAGCATTTAAATTGGGTGCATAAATATTTAGAATTGAAATGTCTTCTTGTTGTATTTTTCCCTTGACCAATATAAAGTGAACATCTTTGTCTTTTTTTAACTTTAGTTGCTTTAAATTCAGATGTATCTGAAAATAAGATTGCAACTCCTCTTTTCTTCTGAATTCAATTTGCATGAAAAAATTGTCTTCAACCCTTTGACTGGGAGTTTTAATTTGTCTTCTGAAGCCAGGTGTGTTTCCTGCAGACAGGAAATGTATGGCTTGTGTTTTTTAATCCAGTCAGCCAATCTATGCCTCTTCAGGGGGGAATTCAAGCCATTAACATTTATTGAGATAATTGATAAGTGTGTTAGTGTTCTATTGATCTTATTTTGTGAGAGTCTATTGTTTACTTTTATCTTTTGCATCAGTGCAGAAGTTAGGTTCTGTCCTTTATAGTTTCTGAGTTCTTACTTTGCTGCTGATCCATTTTGATGATCAGTGTGTAGAACAGGTTGAAGTATTTTCTGTAGAGCTTGTCTTGTTGTGGCGAATTTCCTCAAAGTTTGTATATCAGTAAATTATTTGATTTCTCCATCAATTTTAAAGCTTAACTTAGCAGGATATAGAATTCTGGGCTGGACATTGTTCTGTTTAAGTAGATTAAAGGTACATGACCATTGTCTTTTTGCTTGGAAAGTTTCATTAGAGAAGTCTGCAGTCACCCTGATGGATTTGCCCCTGTAGGTCAAATGGAGTTACTCCTGGCAGCTTGCAGAATCTTTTCTTTTGTCTTGACTTCGGCCAGATTCATCATAATGTGTCTTGGAGAAGCTCGGTTAGAGTTAAGGTGACCTGGGGTCCGATATTCCTCTGAAAGGAGTGTGTCAGAACCTTTGGTGATATTTGGGAAATTTTCATTTATAATATTCTCTAGTATGGGTTCCATTCTCCTGGGGCATTCTTATTCCCCTTCTGGGATTCCTATAACTCGTATGTTGGAACGCTTCATAAAGTCCCATAATTCTGTCAGTGAATGTTCTGCTTTCTCTCTCTTTTTTTCTGCCTCTTTAACTATCTGAGTTATATCAAGAACTTTGTCCTCTACCTCCAAAATTCTTTCTTCTGCATGGTCTAAACTGTTGCTGATACTTTCTATTGCATCTTTAAGTTCCCTAATTGACTGCTTCAGTTCCTTCAGCTCTGCTATATCCTTTCTATATTCTTCGTATCATTCATCTCTTATTTGATTCTGTTTTTGGATTTCCTTTTGTTTATTTTCCACTTTATTAGCAGTTTCCTTCATTGTTTCCATCATTTCCTTCATTGTTTTCATCATGTGTATTCTAAATTGCCTTTTTGTCATTCCTAACATTTCTTTATAGGTGGAATCCTCTGGAGTAGCTACCTCATGGTCCCTTGGAGGGGTTATGACCTGGTTCTTCATGTTGCCAGGAGTTTTCTGCTGCTTCTTCGTCATGAGTGATTTATCATTTTCCTTGCCCTAATTTTCCTTTCACTTCCTCTTGCTCTTTAAGTTGCTGTGCCTGTGGACTAGGGTTTTGATGAGTGCTTTTGGTACAGAACCAGAAGGATGAGAAGGTTGAAGAGTAAGAAGGGATAAAGGAAAGAAAAGGAAGGAAGGAAGGGAGGGAGGGAGGGAGGGAGGGAGGGAGGGAGGGAAGGAAGGAAGGAAGGAAGGAAGGAAGGAAGGAAGGAAGGAAGGAAGGAAGGAAGGAAGGAAGGAAGGGAAGGAAGGGAAGGAAGGAAGGAAGGAAAGGAAGGAAGGAAAGGAAAGGAAGGAAGGAAAGGGAGGGAGGGAGGGAGGGAGGGAGGAAGGAAGGAAGGGGAAAAGAAAAGAAAAAAGACAAAGGAGAGAGGGTGGGTAAAAGAGAATATTGACAAAGAGAAAAGAGGCACAGAAAGAGGGAGACAGAGCATTGTAGGTGTACAGTAGGGTACTTTGACACAACCTTAGAATAAAAACCCAACCTCTGGGGATGCCAGGTTGGGTGGTTCCCTTGAGGTCAGCAGCTCTTTGCTAGCCTGATTGAACACAGTACCCTACCTCCACCAAGTAGAGAGGAAAGACAAAAATACTGTAAATCAAACCAAAACAAGCAAACAGAAGAATTTTATGGGGTAAAATTTGGGGAAAAAACAAATCATAGGGGTAGAAACACTAGCAAAAATAAAGTTCTAATTAGTGAAAAAGGCAACAATAAAATGGAGAAAGAAAATAAAGAGGAAAAAAAAGAAAGTAAAATCTATCAGGAAAAGGTTGAAATTAAAAAACAAAACAACAACAACTCCCCAAAAAAAAACAAAACAAAACAGTATATATATCTTTTTGAATATTGTCTGGGCAACAGGTGATCTTCTGGGGTATGAGATGTTAATCAAAATGTTGATACAACTGGAGGCCTCCGGTGATTTCTGAAACCCCGCAGGGTGGAGACCCTAAATCTCTCTTCAGCCCTCTTAAAAGGCACTTCAAACTTCTAAAGTTGGCTAAGCAGAAGCTTTCCCAGGTAAGTGCTTGTCATTGGGATCTCTTCTGAAGTGGCTATCTACTTATGCAGTGCGCCAAAACTGGTCTCACTCTGCCATTGAGGGTTAGGACTGCAAGGTGGCTCAGTCCCCACCTTTAGGCTGCTCTGTCATTAGATTACTAGTTCCCACCCGATCCTTGCTATGCAACCCTGAGGGTGGAGCTTTCTGGGGCAGTTCTCTCAGTGTTTGGTGGCCCACAGCCAAACACTATTAGCTCCATCCTGCTCAGTGGCTCAGTCTGGGGCCCTAGACAATGCCCTAAGTTCTCCAGACTCCTGCCCAAGCTCTCCCAAGGAAGTTCAACTGAGTGCCAAGTCCAACAACACCAAAACAGCTCACAGGTAAAACCTCACCAGTTTACAGTCTCACTGCTGCTGTACTTAGAGCTGCTAGTGGGATTAGACTGAACAAACACACGCAACCACTTGCCAGTTTTCCACTGCTTTTGTCCTCTTCTTGGGGTCCAGAAGTCTCTTGCTGACTCCCTGTGTCCTCAAAGGGATGTTTATGGGCAGATCCCATCCAGGGATGCCTGGAGTCTTATCTCCCCAGACTCACCATGCCCAGTTGCAAGGAAGCTGTTACTGGGCTGCCATCTTGCTGAGTCTCTATCTTCTTTTATGGCTGCATAGTACTCCATGGTATACATATACCACAGTTTATTAATCCATTCATAGGTTGATGGGCAATGTGGTTGATTCCACATCTTGACAATTGTGAATTGAGCTACAGTAAACACCCTAGTACAGATATCCTTATGGTAAAATAATATTTTTCTGGGTAGATACCTAGTAATGGGACTGTGGGATCAAATGGAAGTTCTAATTAGTAGCATCATAACTGATGCTGTAATAGAATGGTGTGGGCTCTGACTCCAGGTAGATGTGGTTTACATGCTGCCTACACCATATTAATTATTAACTTACTTTGGTCAAGTGTCTTCCTTTCCTTTCTTCTCTTCTTTTGGTTTTTCCTTCTCTTTCTTTCTTTCCTATTCTTTCTTACATTCACTTATTCATTAATTCATTCTTCTAAGAAATCTTTATTGAAAAACAACTATGTGTCACATACTGTTCTATGTGGTAAGAAAATTGTAATGACAAAAGTCCTACTCTTGTGGACCTTACATTCTAATTAGGAAGAATGACAAATAATATTAGTGAATTATTTGGTGTATTAGATGGTGGTAAGTGCTATGGAAATAATAAAGCAAGGATGAGGGAGGAGCAAGAATAGGAGGCAGGAGAGCTGATTGCAGTATTACAGTGGTCAGGGAAGGCCTCGGGGCGTTTGGGTGAAGGCTTGAAAGCAGTAGTTAGATGCAGGAGAAAGGAGGCTGTCCAGGGAGAGGCCCTCTGCTTGGTGTGTTCATGAAATAGCAGTGAGGCCAGGATGGCTGAAGAGAAACAGTAAGAGGAAAGGCCAGAAAGAATAGTAGGAGGTGGCACCCGAAAGGTGAGTGGGAGGCAGTGGTGGGACAGATTTGGGTGCTTTTTAGGCAATTGTGACTTCGGCTCATACCTGGCATAAAATTAGGAAGCCGTTTTCAGCAGGGTTTTAGCAGAGAAGTGATTGCTTCTAATTTAACATTTTAAAGAAATTGCTGTGGCTGCTGTGCTGAAGATGGAGAGTGGGTAGGAGGCTGCTGCGGTGGTCCAAGTGAAGACAGTGATAGCCCTGACCAAGGCAGCAGTGTGGAGGTAGTCATAAGTGGCCAGACTCAGAATGTTTTGCAAGTAGAATCAATAGGATTTCTTGACTGGCAGGAACCACCTAAGTGTTAAGTATAATTATAGAAAAGAGCAAGGTCGGACCCCTGAGGCACCCGACATAAAAAGGCCAGGAAACCAGCAAAGGAAACAGAGAAGGAGGAAAACTAAGAGAGTGTGATGTCCTGAAACCAAGTGAACCAAGTATTTTCAGAGGAAAAGTAAGAGAGTGTGATGTCCTGGAACCAGGTGAACCAAGTGTTTTCAGAGGGTAGAATGAATATCTTTGACAAATGCTGATAGATCGAGAATGATGAAGACTGACAGTTGACCTTTGTATTTGACAAGTTGCTAAGAGCAATTTTGGCAGAGTGACTTGGCCAAAAACTAGACTGAAGGGATTTAAGGAGCAAATGAGAGAAGAAAATTTGTTGAGAGTAGACAGTTCTTTCAAGGAGCTCTGCTGCAAAGAGGGAGGAAAGAAGGGGGAGGCTGCACTCCAGGAGGTTGAGGGGGGTGATGGCTGGAGATCAGGAGACCCGCTTTAGCAGGACATCCCATGTCTACTAAAAATAGAAAAAAACTAGCCAGGTGTTGTGTTGCACACCTGTAGTCCCAGGTGCTCGGAAGGCTAAGGTAAGGGGATTACTTGAGCCCAAGAGTTTGAAGTTGCTGTCAGCTATGATGCTACAGCACTCTACCAAGGGCAACATAGTGAGACACTGTCTCAAGAAAGAAAGAAAGGAGGGAGGGAGGGAAGAGAGGCAGAGGAGGAAGGAGGGAAGGAAGGAAAGAAGGAAGGAGTTGGTAGGGACACTGGGTTAAGGAAAGGACTTTTAAGTCAAGTCTTTTCCTACGGGAATACTTTTATAGCTTTGGATTGCAGTTTTATGAGAAAATTGAAATGGCTGTTGCATAGTCTAAATTGCTCTTTGTTGCTAAGACCTTAAAACAGCTTTGGATCACGTTATTGTACGTAATTTGAAGCATAACTTGGGAATTTGTAACATACAAAGTTTATTTTTTATGTACAACATCTAGGGTAACTGTGATGTAAGTTCTGGAAAGAAGAATCTGATGTAGATAGAATAGACAGTAAATGCTAGTTATCTTATTTTGTACTGTCTGGTACAGTCAATTTCTTGAACATTGAAGATAATGAATGATAGAATTTAATTTAAAAAGATGATGAAATCTTTGGATAGTCTTCACTATTTAAAATGGAAAAAAGCATAGTTTAAAGGGAATTTGGAGATCATTTAAGCCAGTTTATTTTTATTTACTTTGTCATGCAGCTTGTAGCCCAACAGAACTCATTGTCTTTTCCCACAAAAACTGTTTCTCCCTCTTCCTTTCCTTGGCTTCATCATTTACAAAGTCATCTAAAGTCATCTGGGAAGCTTGGTGATGGTATTGATTCCTTTTCCGTGCCCCCTCTTCAGATGAAGTTTTAAATCCTGCCTGTTCTGCTTCCTAAATATTTCTCAAAGAAATTCTTGTTTTTTATACCCACTGTTAATGCCTCGAGTCAAGGTCCTTACTCCTTCTTGTCTGTATTGTGTAATCATCTCCCAAGTGTTGTATTTTATGCTGTCCAAAATTATTTTCCTAAGTCACAAACATAATTATTTATCTCTATTTTCTGAGTTTTCTATAATGACCATTAATTACAAAAAAGTTATTTTGAAAATGAGGTAATAGCATGCAAATAGTTTTCAGTAAAAGAATTAAAGCTCAGTGTAGATCCTTACGTTATTGCTGCTGGTCTTAGATATCCCTTGCTCTTCATTTCTCCTTACAAGGATAGTTCTTTATACTACCCGTGTTCCAGGTCATCTTCGTGTGTACACACATGTGTAGACACACGCTCTCACTCAGAGCAGTTGGCCTTAATTTTCAGTGTAGCCCGTGGGGATGGGAAGAGTTGGACACCATGTTGAGTTGGAGGTAGAAACAAGAGAGATTAGTGACCAAGAAGGGTTAGGGTAAGGAATCCAGCTACGAAAGTGGGAGAGAAAGGAAAGCTGGCAGAAAACCAAAGTGGGCAAAACATTGTAGAAAGGAAGAAAAGACATACTGTAGACTCAGATAGGTGCGAGCAGAGAACATTCTGGTAGCCACCCAGTTTCTGACATGGATCTCATGAGGATATTAAAATAGAAATGAGAAGATGCAATCCAAATAACGTTAATCAAGTAGTGAAAATTATGCACCTTAGTCCCCCTTAGCTGAAATTTAGCTTTTAGCAATTTTAGTTACTGGAGGTCAATCATGGCCTGAAAGTGTTAAAATACTCAGGAAAAGAGACACCACATTCATATAACTTTTATAACAGTACATTGATATAATTGTTCTATTTTATTATAAGTTATTATTATTAATCTCTCACTGTGCCTAATGTATCATAGGTTGTATGTATAGAAGAGAACACAGTGTATATAAGTTTTGGTACTATCTGTGGTTTCTTAGAATATATCCCCTGCAGGTAAAGGGGGTGGGAGGGCTACTGTGTAAGATTTTAAGTGAATTGAGCCAAAAATGTTGTAAGTCAATTGGAGACTTAGGTGAGAAAGAACCATTTGGAGAGTACTGAACTCTGTATTTGAATTATATTTTAAGATTTGTCTTCCAGGCTTATAACTTTGGAATCACTATTTAACTTTACAAGTATTCCTACTCTGTGCTGGGAGGATGTTGTGTTCCCTACTTCTTTTCGTTCTCTTAGTTTTGTATTTAGTTGGCTGGTAAATCATACTCGGTGTTCTTTCCAGATGACTTGAAATGAAATCCTTCTGTTTCCCCAGTCATCACCCTGATGTAGGCTTTCATCACTTCACATCTCGATTAGTGAATCCCTCATGTTTTACCCTCTTTCTTCTCCAGTCAAGTACATTTCCATGTAATTCCTGTTTAATCTTCCTAAAACATTATTTAAATCATATCACAACTGTGTTCAATAACCTTCTTATTATTTATTGGATGAAATCCAGATCCCTCAGTCCGCCAATAGAGTATCTCCTCTACTCTAAGTGAATGGATGAGCCCAGCTGTTCCCTGCATATATCTATTTGTTATGCTTAGGTATGGGCAACCAAACTGAAGATTATACTGTCCACTTCAGTTAATAAATCTGCCCGCCTGCCTTCTTTTCTATTCGTATCTCTTGAGCTGTAGATTACTTTCTCACAAGTTTTTGTTTTGTAAAAGTTAAACATGTACTAGTATTAGTTTAAGGAGTCAAATAATTCTGCCAGGTTTATTAGAGAAAATAATGTCTCCCATTCTCCTGCCACCGCCACCCCTCTCCTTTCCTCAGAGACAACCACTTTCACTTCTTCTAGCGATCAGTTTGGAAGTGATCTCCATTTCCCTAAGTCATATGCTTGTATTGCTATTTCTGAAGTTTTCTCTATATTAGGCACAATCTTTTGAATCCTTTTTGAATTCTAATCCCACCCCCGTATGTTAGAGAGATGTGTAAGGATCAGTTGTGGGAAACCTGGACTGTTAGGATAAGGGGTTGAGGTTGTGAGACTAGAGTGGCCACCTCTGAGCCAGGAGGGGATGGTAAGATACATCCAGAAGTGGCGTGTAGTCTGAATTAGAGGAGGAGGAGGAAAGACACAATTTAGGAGACTACTTTAATTGTGTAAGTATGAGAAGCTAAATGCCTGGTTAACTTGTTTGTTGTCAGAATCTTGAAAGAGATTTATAAGCAAGAGGCATTTCCGTTTCTAAAAATAACAGCTACTGATATTTATTGAACAATCCCTTTTTGTTGGGTACTATTTAAAGTACTTGATTTATTTATTTAAACCTCACAAAAACCTTCTAAGGAGACCAGCCTTGGTGGCTCACACCTGGAGTCCTAGCACTCTGGGAGGCCAAGGCAGGTGGATTGCTTGAACTCACGAGTTTAAGACCAACCTGAGCAAAAGTGAGACCGCGTCTCTAAAAATAGCCAGGCATTGTGACAGGCGCCTGTAGTCCCAGCTACTCGGGAGGCTGAGGCAAGAGAATCACTTGAGCCCAAGAGTTTGAGGTTGCTGTGAGCTGTGATGCTACAGCACTCTACCAAGGGTGACAAAGTGAGACTCTATCTGAAAAAGAAAACAGAAAAACCCTCTAATGTTGGCCTTGAATCAGTAATTTGTCCAAAGTCACACAGCAAATAAGTGACAGAGTCTGGATTTGAACTAGGCAGTCCCAGAACCTATACTGTTAATAATTATATTCCATCACCTCTCAAGACTTTAGCCTGTCATTCAGCCTGTCAAGAAGCAAATACCAAGAATTAAAGTTTTAAAACAAACATGATTAAGGAATATTTATTGGTTGTGCGCTTGAAAATAACATGTAGATCTGTTTTCAGAGTAAAAAAATAACAAATTAGATTTTGAATATTCTTTTGGAGATAAAATCAGGACATCAAGTTTGATATGGATAGTTCACAATTGAAGATACGGAAGCAAGCACAATTCAAAAGAGAACTTAAATTCAGCAACAGAAAGATAAACAACCCAGTTTAGTAAGGGGCAAAAGACCGGATCAGACACATCACAAAACATAATCAATACCAAATAAGCACGTGAAAAACGACCCACCATTATTAGTTGTCAGAGAAATACAAATTAAAAACCACAGTAAGGTAACAGCACATCAACTAGAATGATTGGAGTTGAGAAGACTGACAGTGCTGTTAGTGAGGCTGTGAAGCAACTAGACCTTCATTCATTGCTGGTGGAGTGAGCATGGTACAGCCACTTGGAAGCGTTGTCTGGCCCTTTCTTATGAAGTTAAACATACATCTACCCAGTTACATAACAGTTCTATTCCTGGGAATTTACCCAAGAAAATGAAAATGTTCATAAAACAATATGTATAAGAATGTTCATAGCAGCCTTTCTTCACAGTCACTCAAAGCAAGAGCAACTCAAATGGTCATCAACAGGAGAATACATCCCAGACAAACTGGGGTAGCAATACAGTGGAAAATGACTCGACGGTAGAAAGGGTGTGAACTATTTACACCTGCATAACTTGGATAAATCTTACAGAAACTGTGCTGAGCAAAAGAAGCTCGGCACAACAAAGTTCGTACATACACTGCATATGGTTTCATTTACATGAAGTTCTAGAACAGGCAGTACTAACAGATGGTAAGAGAAGTTGGAAAGTGGTTGTTTCCTAGGAGAGGGAAGAATTTACTGAAAAGGGCAGCGCCTGTGGCTCAGTGGGTAGGGCTCTGGCCCTATATACTGAGGGTAGCGGGTTTGAACCCGGCCCTGACCAAACTGTAACAAAAAATAGCTGGGCGTTGTGGTGGGCGCCTTTAGTCCCAGCTACTCAGCAAGAGAATCACCTAAGCCCAGGAGTTGGAGGTTGCTGTGAGCTGTGACAGGACAGCACTCTACCAAGGGCGATAAAGTGAGACTGTCTCTTAAAAAAAGAAAAAAAAAATGAATTCACTGAAAAGGGGCCAGAGCTGAGTGGACTATCTTGAGTGATAGAAATGATTATTTTTGTTTTGAATGGTGGTTATAAAGAATGTACAATTATCAGATCCCATCCAAGAAACCACCTGAGAAATTATATTTTATTGTATGTAAATTATACCTCAATAAATCTTTTCTCTCTCAAAAATGAAGGGTTAAATAATAGGGGTTTGAAAATTAACTCCATCAAAATGATGCGTGGAGCTGTAATTAATAATGAGGTTTTACAGTGAAGAAGGCCTAAGAAGTGTTCTGATTCTGCCTTCATTTAAAAGGCAGGTAGAAGAAAGGAATTAATGAAGTAGAAGAGTGTCTTGAGAAATAAGGGTGGTTCTGTTCTAATTAGTCAAAGGAAGTTGCAGTGAAATGGTGTATTTGGCCATTAAAAGATCACCAATCACTTTAAAGAAAGTACTTTCAATTATCTGGAAGTTACAACCAGATTTCAAAAGGTTAAGGACTCATGATGAGAAAAGGGAGAGAGGTATTATAAAACGACCTTTTCAGGTTTTCCAGGTAGAAGGAGGGAAGAAAAGAGTTGAGGGATTCCCAGTCTGTAGGATTCAGTATTGAGATGTGGTCTTGGTGTCTGAAGAAGCCAGAAAATAAATGAATATAAGCAGGAAAGAGCGGACAATTGGTGAAGCAAGGTTTCTGGGCAGAGATAAGGAGACCGAGTGTACAGCAGGAGTGGTTAGCACAGAACAGGGGCTCCCCCTCCATGTAGTTACAGTGAGAATTGGAGATCTGCCAAGAATATGGCTACAGAGATGCCTTGTGGTGGAATAGGGGGAGTGTGTGTTTGTTGAAATAGGATAGATTTAATTTATCCTGTAATGTAGCAGATGAGACATCAGGGAAAGAGCAGAGCATTAGACACTGTAATGTGGGAAAAGTTTAAAACAGTTGGCAGTCTTCAAATGATAGTCCAGGGATGAATGAAAGAACTGATAATTAGTAGTGAGGAAGTTTGTGGTAGACTCCCAGCAGTGCTTTTCAACCCACTTGGAGCAAAGGTGGAAGATAGGAATCAACGCCTCAGGTTGGGGATTAGAGTGGTGGGAGAGTAAATGCAGGTAAGAATTGCCCGTGTCAGAGAGGTTTTGGAAAAGGCTGGTTGTGAGATCCAAGTTTAGGAGGAGATTAGTGAACCAACAAAGAGGTCTTATGAGCTGGGAAAATACAACAGTGGAAGGACCAAAGGTTATGAAAAGGATGAAGTGCTTTAGGGAAAAGCATTCGTATATAAAAAAATGAAAACCCTCGCCTGGAGTCTGTGCAGGCTTCCCAGCAGCTTGCCACTTGCAAGTCCTCTTCTGCTCCCGGCACAGTTGCCTTGACTGTGCTCTGCTAATTCAGGTAAGGCCTTGGGTCTGTGCGCTGCCCTTATCTACTGCTTCTTGCATGGAGAGCGGTTTCCTGTGCCATCTGGTTTTCTTGCTCCATCTGAAAAGTTTATACCAAAAGGGCAATTGTGGTGGCATGATTCATGCACTAGGAGGCTGTGGTGCTTACACTTTATTTTTGTTTGGTTAAGTGTGCTATACCTCTTTCCACAAAGAGTTGAAGTAGTCTTAAAGGAGAAAAACTTATAAATAATGATAAAGATCAGGAGACACATATGAGAGTAAAGACAATTCTTAGGGGAAAGAGGGGTACAAACATACAGGCAGCAAGGGCCGATGGCTTCAAGTTTGGCTCTGAGCTTTCTGGCTGTCAAAGTGAAAAGAAGATATAGTCACTTATAGAATTTTTTTCTAAGAGAAAGAAAGATAACTATTCCTCAAAGAAAGCAAAATTTTTCTTAGTAGTAAATTCTAAAATAATTTTTTCCTTTGGGTTTTTTTTAATAGAGGTACTAAGTAAGTCATCTTTTTAAAATAAAAATTTTTTCCTGCTAAAATTTTTTAGGGACCTAAATTGCTTTGAGGATTAAGTCTAGAATCCTTAACAAAGTCATCAAGATTCATTACACTCTATACACCTTGTCCTAAAACTAATAATAGTGAGCCTGAGCAACACAACCAGGACCCATCTTTACAAAAAGTGTATTATCCAGGCCTAGGGGTGTGCACCTGCAGTCCCTGGAGGCTAAGGCAGGAGGGTCACTTGAGGCTGAGAGTTGGAGGTTGCTATGTTGCCACTGCATTCCAACCCAGGCAGTAGAGCGAGAAACTGTCTCAAAAAAAAAAAATAAATGAAGGTTGTCATTTCTTGAACGCTTACCATGTGTCAGGCATTGTGCTACGTCTTATAAATCATTTAATCCTCTCAAAAACTTCGTAAGATAGGCGCTATTAATATATCTGCTTTACAATACAGAAAGCTGAGGGACAAAGAAGTTAAACAATTTGCCCAGAGTCACAAGAACATGTAAGTGGCATAACCAAAATTTGAAGCTGTCCTCTGACTTTGTATACTAACGGTTATGTACCTGCTTAAAGTTCCTTGAACTTAACAAGCCACATCTGTCTCAGTGACCTAGCACATTCCTGTTTCTTCTGCTTGAAGGACTCTCTGCCCTACCCTCATCTCCTTAAGCATGTCATTGAATTGAATTGAATCTTGATGATGTCATTAATATGTTATCATTAAAGACTAGAAACTGGGGCAAGCATTGAATAGTTTTGTCCACTACAGTGGGTATAACTATTCCTACTGTAATCTGTAGCTTGGTCCTTTATTGCCAACTTATCTATAATGGAAGAAGCATTTGGGTTCCTGTTTTCAATGTTTTAGAAACTGGCCAGTGAACTTCTTACCAAATCTAATGTCGAAATCTAATTTCCTCTCACAAAACCCATAACTAAGCTTATCTTCATATTGGTTCTCAAAGTAGAACATGGAAATTTCTGGTTCAAAATCTGTGCTCCTGTTGATCTGGAGCCCGAGAAAGCCCTTTGCTCTTTACATATTCTAATCCTGCCTTTTTAAAAAGTTCTAGCTGAAGTTCCATCTTTCTCCGTTAGTCCAGTCCGCTTTGATTCCCTCTTCTGAGAGTGTTGTAGTTCTCTTTCTTGTACATCTCATTTCAGAATTTATCTGCATCTGCCTTTCATTGTTATTTAAAGTCTCCACGGGTATCTCTTATCTCTGATAGATTGTAAGCTTCTGCAGAGGACCAAGCACAATACAAGCGTTTTATAAATAAGTACCTGTTGGATGAATGGTGTAATAGTCCGCTTTGGCCTCACAGCGCTTGTTTACTTGGTGAAGCCAACAGGAGCACACACTGCCAAGTTAAGTAGCCTGAGCTACTTCTTTGTTCAGTTTTTGAAAGGAGTTTTCTGTTGATTTATTCTTTGGGAGATAAACACAAATGCTGAAATACTAATGGAATCAAGGCAGAAAATTGGCTTGCTCTAGTAAACCGAGTACTTACTGGTCCTTACTACCCTGCGGTTTCTTTCTTTTTTCCAACTCCTGCACCTCCTTTAACATAACCTTTTCAGAGAATAATGGCGAATCAGAACATACATGCATTTAATCTGGGTAACTTTGGTTTTCTGGGTCTTAGGTTTTGCAGTTGGTGCTCAGGTCAGCAGGGTGTTGTTTTCTTGGTCTGGCCATGTGGAGTACAAAATCACAAATGAATTTACTAGAAAGAGCCTTGGGTTATTGGTAAATATGATAAGCTTCTGACTTTACGTTTTTCTTTTGGAATCATAGGTGTGATAAATCAAAGTTATTCAAGATTTCTACATTCTTTAGAACTATTTCTCATGTTTGTTCACGTGGTCACATGCAGTTAAGTGGTACAGAAATCTTAGGGTGGTCACCTCGTCAGACAATTTGGGCACTGTTCAAACAATTAAACCGGCAGTCAGCAGATTCCGGCCTGGTAATTGAATTACCCGGGGCCTTTGTTTGTAGATTTCTGCTCCTTGATCTGCTGTGTCTCTCCGGGCTGAGCATGTGCCTGAGGTTTATTGATTCATTTCCTGTCTTTCCCTTTCAGTAGTAATATATTAGGATGCCAGCTGTGGCAATGGAAAATGGGCTTTGTTTTAGCCAAAATACCTTTAGATACTTGGTTACTCAGAGAACCTATGAGATAATTTTTGTGTTCTTCTGTTTATATCTTAACAGCCTAAAGGTAGTTTGGGAAGTAGTTCATTTGTTTTCTATTAAGAGTTTAAATAAACTTTGAAGGTTCACTTACTTTATATAGCCGGTATGAAGCTAAGTTAAGTTTTAATTTTTTTTTGACGTATTATTAACCAGAGTCCTAGTTCAGTATTGCTTGACTCTTCCCTCCCTTCTCCAGTTTGTTCCATCGTTGCTTTGTCCAGGCCTTCAGCATTTCTCACTTGAATTTCTTCACTAGCCTAAGGTTTTATTGCCACAGACTTGTCCTTCTTCTGTCTTCCATATTTCTATCAAAATGATCTTCTGTAATAGTGATCTGATCCTTGTCATTTTTCTGCTTAAAATATTTTTGTGGCTCCCACTGCCTTCAGTATAAACTCAAAAGTTGGTATGGAATTGGCATAATGACCTTCTCTGTCTTCCTGTCCAGGCACATGTTGTATAGATTTTATTGACCATGATCTGCTGAGCAAGCGTACAGACAAATGCTTTCACACAGCTAAGGGGGTAGATGTCAGTGCAGAAAGATATTAAGTCGGGGTGCACTCTGTTGGTGGGACTGCAAACTAATACAGCCTCATTGGAAAGAGGATGGAAAATCCTCAAAGAACTCAAAATAGACCTTCCATTTGACCACACAATTCCATTATGAGGCACCTATCCAGAAGAAAAAAATAATTTCATCATAAGGCTATTTGCACTAAATACGGTAGATTGTTTATCACAGCTCAATTTATAATGACCAAGGTGTGGAAACAACCCAAGTGCCCATCAACACATGAATGATTAATAAACTGTGATATATGTATACCCTTTGCCATAGAATACTATTCAGCCATAAAAAATGGAGACTTTACATCTTTTGTATTAACCTGGATGCAGTTGAAGAACATTCTTCTTAGTAAAGAACCACAAGAACAGAAAAGCAAGTATCCAGTGTATTCAATACTAGTATGAAACAAGTAGATGAACTAATACCTGCCTGAACAAGAGAAAAACTCAATGTGATTCAAGTTGGGGTGAGGGGGCACAGAGGAGGAGGGAGGGTGACTGGTGTGCTCCCACCTAATGGGCACAGCATGGCTCACCTTCTGGTGCAGGACACAGCTACAACAGGGACCTCAGTTAACATCCACCTAATTGTTGGTGTAACCTAATTATTTGTACCCTCATTAATCTGAAGGAAAAAAAAATAGGGCGTACTTCAGAAGGTGTGTGCAAATGTTGAGTTAATGCAGATTAAATTAGATTATCTTTAGATGTAAAATTTAGAGTCTTTCATTTTCAGTTTGTATTAGATGTGTATAATAAAGTTATCTTTGAAGAGTTCAGATCTAATTGGATTATTTATAAATCTTTCTAGTTAACTTTTAGGAAGACTAGCAACTACATGAAAGCCAGCATGAGTTCTGATTCAGAAAGTTGTTATTGCTCCCCTCCCTCCGTTGTTTAAATTGGGTCAGACATTAAAAGTCAGGAGTAAGGTCTATGTGCTACTTGTAGTTCTGCCATTAACTTCTAATGTAAACATCCTTGTGTGGGCCACATAATGTTACAGAGCCTCACTGCCTTCTGAGATAAGGGGTTGGTATGGTTTAGTAAGTGCCGTGTGTTTGATACTGTGACTAGTCCTGAGGATTTAAAAGATCAGCGACTTGGCTCAGCACCTGTGGCTCAAGCAGCTAAGGCACCAGCCACGTACACCTGAGCTGGCAAGTTCGAATGCAGCCTGGGCCTGCCAAACAACGACAGTTGCAACCAGAAAATAGCCGGGCGTTGTGGCAGGCACCTGTAGTCCCAGCTACTTGGGAGGTGGAGGCAGGAAAATTGCTTGAGCCCAGGAGTTGGAGGTTGCTGTGAGCTGTGATGGCCATGGTGCTCCACCCAGGGCAACAGCTTGAGGCTCTATCTCAAAAAAAAAGATCAGTGACTTGCCATTGCTAGGGGAGTTCCCTGACAGTTTCTAGGTTGGACAGTTGATATCTATAAATGTCAGGAAATGAATTTGAGTTTCTGAACATACATTTGCTGAATGGAATCGATTTTTCAGAAATGATTGAGAAATTGTTTTTAAATTCACATGTTTGGAAATACAAGCATATTAGGCCTTGATAAAAGAGATAAGTTTCTGAAAAGCAGTCCAGCTCTCCTGTTAACTTGTGCATTAGATTTCAGCTCTCTCCTGCTGATTATTGGCAGCCTGCCTTCAGTTATGGCTCAGAGCTGACATTCTGTGGTGTGAGCAGTGCTGCTCCCATGTCTGGCAACTGCAGCTGTAGCTAGGCTACGGGGAAGGGAGAGAGGGAAGCATCAGCTATTCTGATCTTGGCTGTAACCATACCCAACAGGATTCTATTAATGTGAGGATTTTGGCAGTCTGTGATTTGTTCCCTCATTTTCGGTTTTTTTTTCAGGATGAATTTCTGTTAAGTCAATCATATGCACATATTAAGAAATTTCAGTAAAACTGAATTAATTCAGAGAAAGCTAATTCTTTGTGAAAGGGGAGAACAAGAGGTAGATTTTGTCTGTTAATTAAGGTGATGAGAGGGGTAGATTACCTACTTAGGATAAAATGAGAAAACCGTAGTCCACATGGGGGAGGAGCCTCCTTTGGTAAATATCTTTGCTTTTTTCAGAAAGCAAAATCTCTGAAGATCTTATATTTCTATTGTATTTTCTTGTAATTTTGAAAATGCTTTTGTATTATCCTCATACATATAGTAGTCTAATAGTACTACTGCTCCATTACCTACTTTTGTAGAATTATTTATTTCTAACAAAGCAATGCCGAATTTACTGAGGGCCTGTTGTATGTCAGACACCGTTGTAGGTGCTAAGAACACATCAGTGAACAAAGTTCCTGCCTTCTTGGATCTTGTATTTAAGTGAGAATGTTTTAGGTTGTGGGGGATTAAAGGAAAATGTGCTGTCTTTGTTTCAGACACTAATAAGGAATACAAAGGGGATAGGAGGTCAAGGTGTGGGAAAGGATTGTTTTTTTATAAAAAGTGGTCAGGGAAAGCCTCTCTGATACTTATTTGACCAAAAACCTGAAAAAAGGATGTATAGAAGTCAATGTTTTGAGATCTGACATGTCTATCATAATGCTTAATAGTTTGGCTGGGAATAGAATTTTAAGTTGGAAATCATTTTCCTTCAGAGTAATGAGGACAGGCAATATTCCATTGTCTTGTTTCCAGGGTTGCTTTTGAAAAACCAAAAGCAATCCAATTCCTGATCCTCTGTTGTTACTGTTTTCTCTGCGTAAGCTTGTAAGATCTTTTTTCCCAGTGTTCTGTAATTTCACAATGATGTGCCTTGCTGTGGCTCTGTTTTAACTCATGACACTAGGCTATTGGTGTGTCCTTCCAATCTGGAAACTTAGATCCTTCAGTTATTTAGTGGATGGTTTCTCCTTAGCTTCACTTTACACCAACTTTCGGGGTTTGTTATGCGATCAGCTCCTGAGGCTTCGAGTTTCTCAAGTCAGTTGAGTTAGTATTTCAACAGTTAGATTTTTTGTTTCCAAGTTCTTTAATTGGTTCTTTTTCCCATTTCCTATTATTTTATCAATGTGATATAGTCTGTCTCTGAGACACTAAACATAACTTATTCATCTCTAGATATTTTTTTTTTCTCTTATCATAATGTTTTCTGTTTTTGAGACAGAGTCTCACTTTGTCGCCCTTTGTAGGTGCCCTGGTGTCACAGATCACAGAAACCTCAAACTCTTGGGCTTAAGGGATTCTCTCGTCTCAGCCTCCTGAGTAGCTGGGACTACAGGCGCCCACCACAACACCCGGCTATTTTTAGAGATGGGGGGTCTCACTCTTGCTCAGGCTGGTCTCAAACCTATGAGCTAGGTAATCCACCCACCTCAGCCTCTCAGAGTGCTAGAATTAGGCGTGAGCTACCTCGCCCAGCCCACAATGTTTTCTTTTAAATACTTGAATATAGTTATAATAACTTTAAACATCATCTGATAATTCTATCATCTCTATAACTTTTTTTTTTTTTTTTTTTTTTTTTTTGAGACTGAGTCTCACTTTGTTACCCTGGCTAGAGTGCTGTCACTTCACAGCTCACAGCAACCTCAAACTCTTGGCTTAAGCGATTCTCTTGCCTCAGCCTCCCAAGTAGCTGGGACTACAGGCACCCGTCGCAACTCCTGGCTGTTTTTTATTGCAGTTGTCATTGTTGTTTACCTGGCCCAGGCTGGGTTCAAACCCGCCAGCCTTGGTGTCTGTGGCTGGTACTGTAACTACTGTGCTACGGGGGCCAACCCATCTCTGTAACTTCTGAGTCTGTTTCTATTCTCCATTTTTCCTCCTGGGTATAAGTAACATTCTCCTACTTCTTGCTATATATTACAATATTTGTGTGTGTGTGTGTGGGGGGGTGCTGGATATTATGAACTTTACATTGTCAAGTTCCTGGACTTTTTTCCCCCCATAAAACCGTATTGAGCTTTGGTAGGCAGCTGAAAGTTACTTACAGTTGAGTTTGGTCATTTCATGTTTTGTTAGGGTAGGGATTACAGTCACCTTTACAGTGGAGATAGTTTAGTCTCACTGCGAAGACATGATCCTTCTAAGGTCTCTACTGAATGCCTTGAATGATCAGTGAAAACTCTGCACTTTTGGTGCTGGAAGTTTAAATGATTCTCAGCCATATGTGAAGTCTGGGAACCATTCAGCTCACACTACCCCTCCAGCCCCCCCAGTCCTCCAACTCCTGTTGTTCTTAGTCCAGCCTTAGTGGACTTCATCCTAGGCATATACCTCTTGGTACTTAACAGAGACTTAAGGGCACCGCGTGCAGATTTCTTAGCTTTTTTTTTTTTTTTCTACATAGTTCCCTCTTCTCCAGAACTTTGCTCTATATTTTCTAGAAACCTCAGACTTCTTGAATTCTAATTTGTTTCCTTTGCTCAGTAAGATAACCATGTTCTGTTTAGAATCCCTGTCCCTGCTCAGTTTAGAAGGTGCCTTAGGTAGAAAGCCAGGAGATGATGCCCCTCACCTGATTTGTTTTGACCAGTCTATTAGTTGTTTTAAATGAAAGGTAAATCCGGTTCATGTTACTACATCATGGCTAGAAGTGTACCCCAAACATACTTACTTTAAAATCCTATTATTATATTTCAACTCTGTTTCTTTAGGTGTGTACCTCATTTGTTGAACTTGTTTTCTATCTTAAATGGGATTTATATTCCTCAAAAGTCTGCTCATTCCTTGATCGTACGTGCATCTTTTTTTTTTTTTTTTTTTTTTTTTTGCACTTTTTGGCCGGGGCCAGGTTTGAACCCGCCACTTCCAGTATATGGGGCCGGCGCCCTACTCGTTTGAGCCACAGGTGCCACCCCAGACATGCATCTTTATCATTTAGATTCCTCATTGTGCCTTTCCTGACTGCGCAGGTGGCCTGCTTGGGAAGAAGACTAAGACTCTGCCGGTGGAGTTTTCTCTCAGGACTTACAGGGAGAGTAGAGAAGTAGGAAACACTTCTGAGGTAGAAATCCTGGCAGCGGCTCTGCTGGGAGCGAATGCTTCCCTGTCCTTCTGGATGTCCTCAGCCCCCCAGGACTGTGCTGTCCCTCTGTGATGTCTGATACATGTCGCTCTCTGTCACTGACAGGAGCATGAACATGGCCTGATTTGACTTGACTACACCCACTGTGATATTCCTGCTAATAAAACTGTTAATTGCCCCCAGCCCTTTTCTGTCCCTATTCTACCTTAGGCCATGGAACACCACACTTTGGGCTACTTTCAGCACTGTTATTTCTGGGTTGAGGGTGGGAGTTGTTTTGGTTTTGTTTTTTTGAGGCAGGATCTCTTTCTACTGCCTCAGCTAGAATGCAGTGGTGTCATCACAGCTCACTACAGCCTCCAACTCCTGGGCTCAAGAGATCTTCTTGCCTCACCCTCCCAAGTAGGTGGGACTTTAGTGTGCACCATGCCCAGCTAATTTTTTCTATTTTTTAGTAGAGATGGAGGCCTCGCTATTGCTCAGGCTAGTCTTGAACTCCTTGAGTGATCCTCCTGCTTCTGCCTTCCAGAGTGCTAGGATTACAGGTGTGAGCCACCCATGCCTGGATGGTTTCTTAAAATATAAGTATCCAGCTGTGCTGTTGGTAAACAAAACATTAAATAACATAATGTTCTCTCTTTGCTTCTTTATGTGAGCCATTGATTTTCCTCTTCATTCAAGAAAATAATTGTTGGGTTTCTTGTCTAGGTATTTGAAGAAGAGAATACGATCTAAGGGAGAATTAAAACCACAACTGTGCTATGCTCTGTGATAAGCAGTAATGCAGAGTATGAGGAAAATTCTTTAGAAAGTCAGAAAAACATAGGCAGTTATCAAGAAGTAGAGATAATAACTTGCAGAACATGGAGTTCTAAGCTCAGTGGAGTGTCACATCTGGTAAAGGTCCCTGTGATTTCAGGGCCTCTTAATCCTCATTCTGTCTTCAATACAGCCACTTAACACTTAGCTGGTTCACACGTGCTCACTTGCTCTTTTGGAAATTCTCTTCAGTTTTCTTTTTCTGCTTGTAATGCTGTTGTCTGTCTGCCTCATTTTCCTGGCCCCTAAGAGAAGCTGTTCTGTGCGTGCCCTCCCTGCAAGCTCCTGTAGACCCAAGATTTTGACACCTACAGGCAGTTGATTACCTCAAATCGTTAATCTGAGCATACACATTTCCCTCAACTCCAGGTCCTTGCTTTCTACTTTGGCAGCTGAAAAATAAATTTAAAACATGAGCACATTACCTTAACCTTTTCTAAATAAGCTCTTCTGTATTCAAAATGGTCACCAGTTTGACCATATTTCTTACACCACTGAATTGTCTTTTATTCTTCTTGTTTATATTTAGTTAGTTGCCTATTCTTACAAATTTTTCTTTGAAATATTTCTCATTTCTACTTTCCTTTACTTTATATTTTCGTGAGCTTAGCCCTAATGAATTTCCAGCTCATGACTAGCATCCCAGCGATCCCCTGTCTCCCTGCTCCCCCCATCAGTCTAGCCTATTCATGGTGCCAGTTCAGTGTAAAACACCGCTTGGATTGTTACTTCATTCCTCAAACATTTGTAATTGCTTCCTGCTTACTGACTTCTTAGGCATTTAAGGTCCTTGCTGGTGAAGACCTAACCCCCTTTTCTGATTTATTTTTCCGTTATTTCCCTATGTATACAGTATGACAGACAAAGGGCTTTGGAATCACAGACTTGGATTCTTATCCCAGCTCTGCCATTGATTAATAGTGTGAGTAAGAAACTTGGGACGCGTTAGTTACTTTTCTCAATCTCAGATTCTGATTTTTTAAAATGGTTCGTGTATGCAGTGAATAAACAAAAATTTCTAGTGCCACAGTACCTGGTGACTGGTGCTTAGTGAATGTTGGTCTTTCCTTTCCCTTGGATGATCCCCTGTTCTTTGAATGCTCTCTGTTTTCTTATGTGTATGTCATCATCCTTCACTCTGAGCACTTCTGACACCAAATGTGTGGATTTCCACCACCAAGCGATTTTCCAACACCAACCGGGTATCTTACAATTCAGTTCAATTCTGACACTAAGTCCCTGGAGCTAGTGTGAGTCACAACAGGCTTACAGTCTCAATCCCACATGACTGACCTCACTTAGGAGGCCAGCTGCAAGTTTCCCCACACTTTCTGTCCAACCTTACTACCAAGTTGAAGATTCCTGCTACTGCTTACTCAGGTTCTATAATTTGCTGGAACAGCTAACAGAATATAGGAAAACAGTTGACTTACTTATGTTTACTGGTTATCAGTATAAAGATACAATGCAGGAACAGCCAAATGAAAGAGATGCAGTGAGCAAAGTAGGGGGGATGGCCCAGAGCTTTCATGTCCCCCACCCCCTGGCCTGTCACCTTCCCAGCACCTTACAAGCGTTCACCAACTTGGAACAGCTCCAAACCCTGTCACGAGGGTTTTTGTGGAGGTTCCAACATGTTGGATCAATTAAATCATTGGCCATTGATGATTAACTTTAACTTCATCTCCAGCCTCTGTCTCCTCCCCGGAGGCCCGGAGGCCCAGAGGCCCAGAGGCCGGGCTGAAAGTTCCAACCCTCTAATCACAGGGTTGGTTCTTCCAGCAACTGGTCCCTATCCTGAAGTATCTAGGGACTCAACCAGAGTCATCTCATTAGGTTAGATTCTGTGTGGTTGAAAGGGGCTTGTCGTGAATAACAAAAGATACTAAGGTTAGGGAAGCTCTGCCTGGAACTGGAAACAAATGTGTATTTCTTATCACAACTCTAGAATTCTCTCACCCCTGTTTTCACCAGGCAAAATCTTTGTCATGTTTCATAGCTCAGTTCAGATTTCATTGCATTTGTGAAGGCTTCTCAACTGTCCCCTAGTTAAAAGAAGTCTTTCTTACATTCACTTTCTCATGGTTTTGTCTGTTGTAAAGTACTGCTGTTGCTGGTTTCTGTACCTGTCTCCCACTCCACTGTGATCCTCTCAAGGGCAGGATCTGCTCCTCACTCACATTCTTCATCCTCAGCACCTGCTACAGTGTACGGCACAGAACAGATGCTCAGTAACTGAATGAATGAGTAGGACTTGTTTTGGTTTTAAAATTTGTTATATTTTAAAATGTAGTCAGACAATCATTACAAATGTATTACTAGGTATTTTCAATAACTTTGAAAATGAACTAATAATTTTTATATATTGGTTTTTATTGATTCATGGGAAGTAGGCAATACCTAAATAAAACAAAAAAAGAAAAGAAAACCTTTCTTGGCATTATTTTGTGACAATGTATTATTAAATACATGATGTCAAACAAAGGTAGAAAAATCCTGTTAGCCTAACAGGAACTAATAAAAAGGGAACTTTTTTCCCTAAGATATTGGCTACAAGACTCAGAATTCCCTTTCTGAGTGACTGCTCCCACCATTTCTAATGTAAGCTTTATTATCATCGTTGATTCTGGAAAACTCAAATTTGCTTATAATAAGAAAAGTGCTGCTACACATTTACCTGTGAGTTTAATTCCAGTCTTGTAGTCTAAGTATACGCCTCATGCTGCAAAATGTAAAAAAATCTAAAAGGGAGGAAAACTAAAAGATTCAGAAACTGTCAGAATGTTTTATTTCTACCTTGTATAAGGACTTTGATTCACAAATCTAACCCAGCTTTCTGACCTAACACATTTAAAAGCTTTCTGGGCTTTTGTTTTTTATTATAATTGGAACACAAATAACATGGTTACAAAAAACTAGAAACCCATAAATACATTTTCCTTTTTTGTTAAACCTATCTGTTCATTCTTCATTTACGTATTTTCCCTTTTTTAAATTGAAGTATAGCATACGTGCAATAAAGAGCATAAATCTTAAGTTGATGAGTTTTCTGGGTATGTATCTTTGGGTGAGCATCTCCCAGAGCAGGATGTGGAACGTTTCCATCGTATCATCCTAGAAAGCTCCTTGTGCTCCTGCTACGTCATGGTCCCTGCAAGGGTGACCGTTAGCCTTCCTCTGTCACCATAAATTACTTTTACCGTTTTGATTTTCATATAAAATGGTGTTTTTATGTTTTTGTGTTACTGCCTTCTGTCAAGAGAATGCCTGTGAAGTTTGTACATGTTATTACATATATCGATAGTTCATTCTTTTTCATTGTTACTGTGCTTTTTTTGTTGTGAACTTGTTTTTAGTTTTCATTTTTTGAAACAGAGTCTTGCTTTGTTGCCTAGGCGAGAGTGCAGTGGCATCATCACAGCTCACTGCAACTTCAAACTCCTAGCCTCAAGGAATTCTTCTGCCTCAGCCTCTTGAGTACCTGGGACTACAGGTGTGCACCACCACACCCAGCTAATATTTTTTTTTGTAGAGACCAGGTCTCACTGTGTTGCTCAGGCTGGTCTCAAATTCCTGGCCTCAAGCAGTGCTTCCCAGGGGTAGGATTATAGGAGTGAGCCACTGTGCTCAGGCTCATTGCTATTATGTGCTTTTAAGTTTACTCTTTCTTTCATAAAAGTAATACCTCTATATTTATTCGTTTATTTTTATTTCAATAGATTGGGGCTGAACAAGTTGAATTCCATTACATGTATATATTGTGTAGTGTTGAAATCTGGGCTTTAGTGTATCATCAGCCTGGTGAAGTACGTTATACCAGGGGGTCACTTTTCATCCCTCACCTCTTCCCACTTTCCCAAAAAGTAATTCATTTATTAAAGAAATTTTTAAAATACGTCAAAAGTAGGGGTGAAGGAGGGGAGAAGGGAAGAAAAGACACTTTAGTGCCCAAAGACAGAGTGGCATCATCATTTCTAAGTTTTGGTTTTTTCTTTTCATTTTTATTCTTTATGTCTATACATAATTAAGTTATTATTTATCTATGCTTTGAGTATGTAACATATAAGTTTTTTTTTTTTTTGAGTCCCTGAGTAAGGCCAGTTGCCCTCTGTTGCACCCCTAGCTGAACTTACTAATGGGTTAGGAGTTTCATTTACTCATTTAGTAATTCAACAAATGTTTGTCCAGCCCCCCATCATATGTCATGCACTTATTCCAGCAAGGAATAAGTCAGGTCAACTCCCAGATCTCATGTAGGTTACAGTCTAGACTGGGTGAAGATGGACATTAAACCAATAAATGTAAACAAGAAAATTTCAGGTAGCAATAAATGCTGTGAAGATAAAGCATGGAAATGGAGCCCCAGGAAGTCTCATATACAGGTGGTATGTAAGTTATTACATAGAAGGAAAAACAAATGTACCGTGTGACCCAGCACTCTCACTCTGATTTGTGTGCATGTAATATAAACCAGGATGCACCTAAAAGAGCAGACAGAGCAGTATTATTTTTAATAGTTCTAAACTAGAAACACCAAAATGTCCACTACAGTAGGATACGTTGTGCTGTATTCACACTACACAGTAGAAAACTCAGTGCTCTACACTCAGTGTGAATGACTGATAAGAACAGCACAGAGGGAAAGAAAAGAGACACAAAAGAACACACTCTGTTTATATAAAAGCAGAACTATAGGGCAGTGCCTGTGGCTCAAGGAGGAGGGCCCTGGCCCCATATACCAGGGGTGGCAGGTTTAAGCCTGGCCCCAGCCAAAACTGCAAAAAATAAAATAAAATAAAATAAAATAAAATAAAATAAAATAAAATAAACTACAAAAACTACGCTATGCTGTTTGGGACTACACACTTGGTAAAATTATTTCATAAAACGAAAAATAAAGAAGCAATGTAGTGTTTGCATGTAGATGTTCAAAACTTGGGCCTTGTATGTTGCTGTGGACCTCGCGGATCAAACTATAAAGAACCTAAGATTCAGTTCCATCTTTCTCCATGTTTGCCTTGGGTTGAATAACTTTGTCTTTCGGAGAATAGCTGTAAGTGGCTTAGACACTGATAAAACTCAGCTATTTTGTTGACACTCATCTTTGTTTTATGCTTAGCCATATTTAAATCTTGACTTTAATACTTTAATAGAATCTAGTGAAAAAATTAGAGGGAAGAATGAATATAAAAGAATAATATAAGGAAAAAGAAGTAGTAAACTATTATATTCCTAATGTTTCAAAGTTTGTTAGTTGCTTATAAATTGCTATGGCCATATAGTTTCTAAATGTCTCTACATTATATTAATTAGAAGACCATAGAACGTGCCAGCAGGTTGGCTAATATTAGTGGGGTTTTACCATAATTGCCATTGTGGAAGAAATTATATATTACATTAATAAAGAAATGTTGGTAAGCAATGACCATGAAGTCAGAGTAGGGTTCTCTGTGGGCAGAGGGAGGAAGCTGTGATTAGGAAGGAAAGTGTGGGCAGAGTGCTCTGGAATGCTGGTAATACTCTTATGTCTTGACCTTCATGGCGGTTATATGGATGTTTATAATAATTTGTTAAAATGCATATTTATTGGGGGGGGGTTTGAGACAGAGTCTCACTTTGTTGCCCCAGGCTGGAGTGTCATGGTACTCCAGCTCACAACTTCAAACTCCTGGGCTCAAGCTATCCTCTTGCCTCAGCAAGCACCCGCCACAACACTCAGCTATTTTCTCTATTTTTTAGTAGAGACAGGTCTTGTTTTTGCTCAGGCTGGTTTTGAACGCCTGAGCTCAAGGAATCCACCCACCTTGGCCTCCCAGAGTTCTAGGGTTACAGGCGTGAGCCACCACACCTGGCCCGTATTTACGTTTTAGATACTTCCCATTTGTGTTTTTATATTTCAGGCAAAGTGGCGAGGTGTCCTTTCATACCCGCTAACTCCCACCTGTCTCTCTTCACCCCTCCCTCCCAAGCAATCACTGATCTGCTTTCTCTCACTGTAGATCACCTTGCACATTCTAGAATGTTATAGAAATAGGATCACATAGTACGTGTTCTCATGTTTGTCTGATTTCTTTCAGCATGATTTTTCTGAGACTCAACCTTGGTGTTGCATCGGTAGTTCGTTCCTGGTTATTGCTGAGTTTTCTTTCCTTGTTTGCATAGACCACAGTTTGTTTATCCACAGTTTGGGTTGTTTTTGTTTCTGGCTATTAAAAAACGCAGTTGTTGTAAACATTCATGTACAAATCTATGTGTAGATATTGATTAAATACATGGGTCACTATGAAAGTTTGGAGACAGACTGTTATGGCCCATTATTTCACCTCCAAGAAACACAGCGTCCTTTCCGACTCACCCATGCAGGTTTCAGCTCGCTTGGCTTGTGAGTGTTGCTGGGAGGGCTTCATTTGTTTCTGTCTCTGCAGATTTTAATGTCCTGTTTTGCTGTGTGTGTGAGACAGAGTCTCACTCTGTCACCCAGGGGAGGGTGCCCTCAAACTCTTCATCTTGAGCAATCCTCTTGCCTGAGCCTCCTGAGTAGTTGGGACTACAGGTGCTGCCACGATGCCTGGCTAGTTTTTCTATTTTCTTGTAGAGATAGGGTCTCACTCTTGCTTAGACTGTCCCAAAATTCCTGAGCTCAAGCAATCCACCTGCTTCAGCCTCGCAGTGCTGCATTATAGGTGTGAGCCACTGGGCCCAGCCAGATTTTACGTTTCTTGATTTTTGTGTATTTCAAAACTTTCATAGTGCCCCCCAATATATAGGAGGAGAATGGATAGACCATGCGATGGGTCTATAGGTTTAACTTTTTAAAAAACTTAAGAATAGTTTTATAACCCTTATTTTCACGTACTACCTTATGAAATGCAGTAGAGCCTCCGTAGTTGCCCACTTCCCTGCATGGAGGATGCTAAAGTGACCTAATTCTAACAGACCCCACATGTCCCACATTGTACTCAACGGAAGCTCCTTGTGTTGACCAGCTCTGTATGCTGACCAGTTCATTACAGTCCCTTGAATAGTCAACTTACAGACTTATTTTCAAGTCAATAAATTATTCCTGTAAAATTACTTAAATCACCACGTAGTAGTCTATAAATTAAATATGCCATCATGTATTTAACCAGTTCTTCATTGGTAGACATTTAGATTATTTCCAGTTTTTCCACTGTTATAACGGCATTATCATAAGCATCCTCGAAACTAAATCTTTGAACACATTCTTAATTATTTCTTTATGATAAAAGATGAGCTGTAAAATTGCTTGGCCAAAACTTTTTGTTACAGATTTCCCTCCAGACATATGACAAATTAAATCATCAATCATATTTTTTCATTTGAATACTAGATTTATGTTAGATGTAGTTAGTCAAAATACTCCTTTTCTGTAATGAAGCTTTTTTTACTTTTTATTTATAGATGAAAATAACTTAAGAATCTCAAAAATCGTTTATTCTATTTGTATCACATAGTAAGTGAAATTTCTCTTTTCTAAGTCAAATGTAACTGTGGAAGAATTACCCTTTTAATTAAGGAACCTGTAATGTTAAGGGATAAATTAAGAGATTAAAAAATAATAGCAGTATATTATAGGATATATGATATGATTGCATTCGGGTTTTAAAATATTATAATTTAATACTGTTTTCTATTTAAAGCAGTTTATTATAATACCTTTGTTCTTTCAAGCTAGTATAGCAAAATACCTTGAACTGGGTAATTTATAAACAATAGCGATTTATTTTTAACAGTTCTTGAGGCTGTTAAGTCCAAGGTCATGGTGCTGATGGTATCTGGTGAGGACCTATGTCAGCAATTCTCAACCTGTGGGTCGCGACCCCTTTTTAACAATGAAAATATATTGTGGCATTAGGAAGGTTGAGAACTACTGGCCTATGGAGATGGCAGTTTTGCACTGTGTCCTCAAATGTGAGAAGGGGCGAGCTAGCTCCCTGGGGTCTCTTTCATATGGGCCCTAATCCTGAACAGTGGCGGTTGACCTGCTCACTTCTCAAAGGCCCCACCTTTTAATCTATCACATGGGGAATTAGGTTTCAACATACGAATTTTTAGGAGTCAAAAACATTCAAACCACTGCATATGACATATGGCTCATGTTGATATATGTACATACTGTAAATATATTTATATATAAACTCATTAAATGTTTATATTTCATTTTGCACATGTATTTCCATAGTCATGGAGGAAAGTCTGGGAAGTTTGAATCCAGCAGAAAAGTGGTTGTGTCTGAGGGACGGAACTGTGGGGGGCTTTCAGCAATACTTTGCGGGTTTCTGTTGTTCCAGGATTTTACACAATGGGCATGTACTTCTTTTACTATTGTAAAAAATAAGTACTGTATTTTCACTTGGAAAAAAAAATGAGACAGCTCTACACAGAGCTCAGCTCAGAGACGTGTTGGAGTGTGGCTCTTTTGGAGAAGACCCAGCTAGATAGGAGACTGTGGCAGGCATGTCTGTGGCTAGAATGTCTGTCTCCTTTCCATTTATGGTCTCCAGGGAGTGTGTTTGTGAACTGTTAGTCAGCAGAATGAACACTTCTTACTCTAGTCTCCTAAATTCTGTCAGGCTGCTCACACTACAGTTGATATGTTGTGTCGCCTGTCAGTCCCAGTGTCCCAGCCGCCTGCCTTGCCGCGTACTGTAGCAGGGTAGGGTGGTGTCGCAGAGTTTCAGTCTTTTTTCTGTGCATTCGTCTCTCCATCTGGGAGTACAGCATTTCGTTGATCCTTGCACATACTCCCTGTATCTGTCTAGGCTCTGACTTTGAATCTGCTAATCAAATACTATACGCTAGTTGGTGACCACTGTGTTCTAAAATAACACATTGTCATCGCAAGAACACAGTCATTTACTTTCCCCAAATCAGGTATCATCTTGTCCACAAGTGAAGGTAACCACGTGAAGGTATTTGAATCAAGTACTTGGAGTGTATTCTACTTTAGTGGAAAAGTCACTCATCTAGACACCAGGAGGTCTGTACTCACCCCTAGGTTATTACCTAGACCAGAGGTGGCGAACAAGTTCGACTACGCGCTCGGAGATCGCTCATCAGAGGTCCCTCCTCAGAAGCAGCATAACAAAATCCAAACTTGGCAAAGAGCCACAGTATACAAAATAATGATAAGAGGCAAAGAGCCGAAATTCATTTTGGCCGGGAGCCGCATGCGGCTCTAGCCGCGTGTTCGCCACACCTGCTCTTGCCCATATGAGGACTGGGTCTGGTCCATTCCATTTAGAGGCAAGGGGGTCTCTCCACATTACTGTGGCATGACTGTTTTTAGTCTCAGAGTGCCAAAGGCGATCGTCAGCAGTTTTTCCTTGAGCGTCCATGCTCAAAAAATTAAGGATAAATAAAGCATGATGAAGAATATTTCTGGGTGAGCCTTGTTGATACCACTCGTCCTTTTTAAGTTTATGTAAAATGGTTTTAATGGTTTGATGGGCACGTTCAACAATGCCTTGGCTCTGGGTATTATAAGAAATGCCAGTGATGTGTTTGATGTGCAATTGGTGGCAAAAGGTTTGAAAGATTTTTCCAGTATATCTGGGGCGGTTATCAGTATTAATAATGGTAGGTTTGCCCATAACGGAAAGGCAGGCTAAGACATGTGGTATGACATTTTTGGACGCTTCTCCAGTATGTAAGGAGTCAAAAATGAAACCACTGAAGGTATCTATAGTGACATGGAGATATTTAAGATTGCCAAATTATGGGATGTGTGTGACATCCATTTGTCAGACTTCATTTGGTATTAAGCCTCTGGGGTTGATGCCAAGATGTGGGGTGGGGAGAAGTGTCACACAGGCAGGACATTGTTTAACGATTTGACGTGCCTGTTCATGAGTAATTTTAAAGAGAAAGCAAATGGTGTGGGCATTTAAATAATGTAAAGCATGACATTGTTGTGCTTGTTGAACAGAACCTATTAATACTGGAAAAATCAAGTGAGTAGCAGTGTCTGCACAAGTGTTGCCTTTGGACAGAGGGCCAGGTAAATCAGAATGAGCCCGAAGGTGTCCAACATAAAAGGGGTGGCATCTAGAAGTAATGAGTTTTTGGAGTTCAGAAAAAAGGAGGGTAGCATTTGTGGAAGGTTTGACATATGGAACAGTTTCAAGGATAGGAAGAGAGTGAGCGATGTAAGCACTATCAGTAAATAAATTGAAAGGGCATTCTTTTAATAAGTTAAATACTTGTATGACAGCAAAAATTTCCACAAGTTGGGCAGATCTAAAAGGGGAATGGACAGAAGTAGCTTGTCCATTAATTAATAACATAAGCTGCCATTCCATTTGAGGAGCCATCAGGGAACACTGAACAGGCATTTAGAATGGGCTGAGAAGAGGTATATTTTGGAAAAGTAAAGGGATGAATTCTGGCAAATTGGAGTAATTTAACTGCAGGGTAATGATTATCAAGCACCCCTAGGAACAATCTATAGGCCATTCATCTATAGTTTGCATAAGCCAATTCAATTGTTCTTTAGAATATGGCACAATTATTTTTTCAGGGTTTTCACCAAAAATTGATAGCTTTGTGCACATCCTGAAATAATGACTTTAGCTACCAAAGAGGCATAAGGGGCAAGTACTTTAGAGGGGGAGTCTGGAAGGTGGATCCATAAAAGGGGGCATTGCTGACAAAAAACTCCAGTAAGTGTATGCGCGGTAGTGCAGACTGCTAAAAGGAGAGTTTTATCATATGAAATAAATGAAACTTCTTGGTTTTGGATGGCTTTCTTTACTAATTGCAAAGCATTTGTGGCCTCAGGGTTCAAAGAGTGAGGGGAAGAGGGATTAGAATCACCTTTAAGAATATCAAAAAGTGGCTTAAGATCTCCAGTAGTGAGCTTAAGGTAGGGTCTGATCCAATTAATATCGCCTAACAATTTTTGGAAATCATTAAGGGTTTTAAGGTGGCTTGTTTGGAGTTGAAGTTTT
>CAUYPK010074099.1:0-12016 GCA_963574355.1 Loris lydekkerianus
TTCTGGGTATATGCCCAGTAGAGGAATTTTATCAATGTACACAGCTATGATTTAATTAAAAAAAAAAAAATGGAAGAAAAAGTACCCAAAGTACTCAGCCCTACTATGAAACTAATTTATGGCTTTCACATGAAAGCTATAACCCAGTTACAACCTAAGAATAGGGGGAAGGGGGAAAAAAGGGGGAGGGAGGGAGGAAGTGGGTAGAGGGAGGAGTATAGGTGGGATTATACCTGCGGTGCATCTTACAAGGGCATATGTGAAACTTAGTAAATGTAGAATGTAAATGTCTTAGCACAATAACTAAAAAAACACCAGGAAGGCTATGTTAACCAGTATGATGAAAATGCGTCAAATGGTCTATGAAGCTAGTGTATGATGCCCCATGATCATATCAATGTCCACAGCTATGATTCAATAAAAACAAACAAACAAAAAAAAAAAATATCTTGGGATCCTTCGGCTTTTTGTTAAACTTTTTATAGTGGAATATAATGCTTTCAGAGAAAAGTTCAAGGAACAAACACGTACAGCTTGATGGTTTAATCACAAAATAACATCTGTGCAATCACCCACAAGTCAAAAAATAGATTGAGGTGCCCCTGGCACCTCAAAAGATTTCTTCTTTCCCTTTCCAAAACACTACTGGCTCCAGCAGAGATAATCAATATCCTGACTTTTATGAAAATCGTGTCTGTTTTTCATTTTTATTTCAGGTTAATATGAGGGTATTTTTATGACAGTTTTTTCCACATAAGCCTACACCCCCAAACACTACTTCAGTTTTACTTGTTTTTTGAATTTTATAAAAATGGAATTACAGTAGTCTTTTTGCCTAACTTCTTTCATTCACCATTATGGTTGTGACACTCATGCATTTTGTTGACTGTAGCTGTAATATGTTCACTATTTTTTTACTGTACAGGGTTCCATTTAGATAACATTCTACAACCTACTGACCAATTCTACTTTCAGATGCCTTAGAAAAGCCTAAGAAGTTTTAATCCCTTTTCTAACTATGAAGCCTGTCATTATGGTGAAGATGTAAAATATTTTAATTTAATAAGTTCATTTATATAAGAGAGAGTAACAAAAGTGTTTCCTCAGTTCAGTGTGCTTCAGAAGAAGGAAAAACAGAGGGGGGGGGGGAGAAATCACCTGGCAGAGAGAGACAGTGGAGGATGAGCTTAGGATGTTTCCTTTCCCATTTTTTTCCCCCATTGGAGAAATACTGAGACCACGCTTGAAGCTAAATAGCTCTTATTTCTGTCCTTAAATTAAGAGTAAAAAAACAGCACTATGTGGACAGAATGAGTGTGGTTGGTAAGTCAGAGAAGGGGGCATGTGTATGTGCACACACATGGAAGAGCCATCATCCTAGTCATTCCATAATTCTTGATGATGATTTTGACACATTTGCCATGTTTTGATTATAAAACCTGAAAATGTTCTGTTAATCACAGACTGTATTAATTATAAACAAGAGTAATACTTTGTTTGATTGAGGTGTTGTTCAACAAACACTCAGTCTCCACCACTTCTTCCCTGGAGTGAATTATATTTTCCTGCTTTTGGGCTTAGCCTACCCAATGCTTTGGCCACTAGAAAATGAGAAGATTTGATACAATCAGAAGCTGTCAATAACTTGAGTAGTAAACACATTCTCTTGATCTCCTGGGACATGCCTGGACACAAGAAGCCCTGGTTGGCTTTTGCCCTGTCATCCTTGACCCCAGAAAGAAAAACATGGAACCTGCCCAAACTCAGCCCAAAGCAAGAGTCAAGCACTACCAACCCACAATTTGGAATAGGGCCCCCTCCCTACATCTGCCCAGCTAAAGTCGATTATGGGGGAGAAAATAAGTGCTTGTTATTGTGAGCCACTGACTTGGGGAGAATTTTTCCATTATAGAGGCAATAATTGTTTTATAGCTATAATCAAAAGTGTAAAGGTCAGGTTGTTATCATTCCTTTAATAGTAATGGACTTGGCTCCATTAACTTCACTCTGCAGTTGTTCTATGAAACCAAGAATTCAGATTTTAAGACTTTCTTAGTGCAAATGCAGAAAGCCCTCTATCAGATACCTATAAAATTTGAAGGGGGCTGGTAGGACATACAGACAGATGTCCCTGGGGTCGTGGGAAGGAGCTAAGATCACTTAGAATTTCTTGGGCCATCACTACTCTTGGAAAAATGGCAGGAGAGACTACACCTATGTTAAGTTTTGCAGGATGTTATTCTGGGTTTACTTAAAAAGGTGGGAGATGCTCTATTTTGGAGGAAGGTATACAAAGAGTTAAAGCATAGATTATGTTTTTTAACAGCCAACCAACAAGGTCAACAAAACTATAACCAAGGAAAAGTGTAACTTTAGCACTAACAACTGCTTTTTTGCTGCTAGTGGGAGTGGAAATTGGTCTAAATACTTCAGAATAACTGGGAGTTACTTTGCAGTATATGTACGTATCCAGGAAAGCTGGAGATGCTAAGAGACAGTGGCTTTGCAGCTGGGTGTGTACCATAGATCAGTGGGCCTCCATAGGATATGTGCCACACCTGAGGAAGCATTTTTGCTTATAGTAGTGATGCCTTTTAGTAGGTAAGGGCTAGGAGCCCTATATGTCCTGAAATTTGAAGGGTGGTCCTATGTAACTGTCCTAAGTTCTCCAAGACTTTAGAAAGTCTGGTGGGACATTCATGCAGGTGGCAAACTTGTTTATAATTATGTAAGGTCTTATCATATACTAAATTTTTTAGGAATGCAAATACCACAGAAAGGAAAATTGAATTTTGTTTTATTCAGAAGAGTTTTTCACATCACCAATAGCAACATTACTTTTGGTATTTGAGTTACTAGTATCACAAACTTCTATCAGTCTGCATTTGTAGACTATTCTGTCTCCTAGTCATTGGTGTAGTGTGGTGTACTTGTGGTCACCGAGGTCCTTGACATAGTGAAATACCTATTATTTTATTAAAATTACTATTCTTGTATTTCTACTTCATATAATATGCACACATCATATATATCACAGTGAATCTTTAAAATCTGTGCAGATAAGTTATTTATGAATTTCATTTCAAGATAGTGATTGGAGTGATGCAAGATATTTATCAGAAAAAGAGTATATAGGTCTGACAGTTTTAAGAACTCCGACCCAAGATAAATTCACATATGCACTCAAAGACAAACACTGTGTAGAATTGTGCTGTCCAATGCAACAGCTGTGCTAACACATTCATTAAAATTAGATAAATTAAAAATTCAATTCTTCTGGTCTATAGTTATATTTCAAGTGCTCAGTAGCTACATGCAGGTAGAGGCTACAGTCTTTTAGAATGGAAATACAGGACATTTCCAGCATTGCAGAAAATTCTACTGGACAGCATTGCAAGAATATTTATAATATAAAAAACCTAGAAACAACCTCCATGTCTATTAACAGGGGAATGGTAAGTATTAAAGAAATGGAATATTATATAGCAATGAAAATGTATCAAGAGAGACGAATCTCACACATAACACAGCAAAAAAAGCAAAAAGACGACTGGAATTTTTATACCATTTAAACATACAATTCTATTATATGTGGGTTAGCGTTCCACAAGTATTTTAAAAATGTCTGGGAGAAATCAACACCAGACTGAGGTTGGCAGACACCTCTGCAGGGATGGAGGAGATGCAACCGGAGAGTGTAAAATAGGAGTTTAGGAGCAATGGTAATATTTTATTTCTTCAGGTATACGATGGGAATAAAAGAATTCATTATTATTTATATGTCTGGACATAAAGAATATGTCTTAACCTATTTTTTGTATATGTTAAATATTGCAAAATAATTTTTTTTTTTTTGGCCAGGGTTGGGTTTGAACTCACCACCTCCAGCATATGGAGCCGGCGCCCTACTCCTTTGAGCCACAGGCGTCTCCCTGCAAAATAAATTTTTAAATGGAGGGGATTTCATGAGATTTTAAAATCTTAGGAGTGCAGGGACATGTTTTTCTCACCCATCGTTAGTGCCCAGCAAAGCATTTGGCACAGAGTAGATGTTTAATTACTATTTGTTGGCACAGTCAACCAAACATGCAAAGGAAAAGTTCATATGACATTACTGTTTTGACTTTTACACAAATCAAGAATGCCATCTCCCCCAGGGAACACAAACATTTTCCTAATCAGGCATTCATTTTACAAACATCTATGTGAAGAACCTACACTTGGCAGGGGCAGGGGTACTCAATGAACACACACAGAGTCTTTTTGCTCCTCGGGGGCTTATAGATGAGGATTTGTGTGTGTGTGTGTGTGTGTATAGATAATAAAGAAAAAAAAATAAGTTAAAATGTACAAAATGGGGGGGGGGATAGTAGATGAGATGGGGATAAGCACTCTAAAGAAACATGAAGTAGGGAAGGGAGCAGGAGGTGTTAGAAAATGTTAGGTGACATTAAATATGGTGGTCAGGTTGTTCTCTTCCAGACAGTGACCTTTCCAGTAAGACGTCAGGCAGAGGAGGGCCCAGTGAGCATGTGAGCCTAGGGAACAGCAAACATACAGACCCTGTGGCAGAGAGCAGTGATAGGCAGGAGCTGGCGGGGCAAAGCAGAGTAGGCTGGAAAGAGGAGGTCAGAGGTGGGACAGAGAGTGCCAGACCATTTTAAGAACTTTGGCTTTTCCTCTAGGTGAGATTGTGGATTTGGAACAAAGGAATGACATCATCTGACTTTTTTGTTTAACGAACCAGTCTCTTTTGAGAATGTTTATAGTGGGGAAGTAGAAACAGGGAAGCCAGTTAGGAGATTTTTGCAGTAATTCAAGCCAGAGATGATGGTGGCGGAACCAGAGTGGCAACAGTGGAGGCCGTAAAAAGTGGTCAGACTTTTGACCTATTCTGAAGACTTGGGCACAGCTATTGCTGACGTGGATTGTATATGGGGCATGAGGAAAAGAGAGCAGTCAGAGCTGATGTGAGGTTTTCGGCTTCAAGTTGCTATTTACTGAGAGGAGGGGGAGCTGGTTGAACAGGAGGGAGAGTGGGGATCAGTATGGGACATGTTAAATTTGTGATGTTTGGTAGACACGAAAATGGAGTTAAGTAGACAGGTGGTATGTGAGGTCAGGTTGCAAAGGAGACATAGAATTTGGAGAAATGAATTGAGATCCATTAGCACATAGGTGGTACTTAAAGGTGAAAGATATGATGAGATCATCAAGGGAGTAAGTGTAGCTAGAAAAGAAGAGAGATCCAAGGGCCAGGTGTTGAGCACTGCAATGTATGGAGGTCAGGGAAGAAAAGGAAGACCAAGCAAAAGAAAGGGACGACCAGAACATGCAGCAGAAGACATCCCTGCAAAGACAGTGCCTTGGAAGCCAATGTACAGAAGTATTTACAGGAGGGAAGAGTGACTAGCCTTGTCAAATTACACTCAGGACCCAAGATGATGGCAGGGTTAGGCCACTGTAATAAGCAAAATGAACGTTATGGAAGACCTGGACCAGGGAAATTCTGGAGGAGCAGTGAGGAGCTTTAGGAGAGGAAAGAATGAATAAGACAACTCTTCTGAGGCCCTTTTCTGCCTTATCTGACTTTTAGACAGAAAGAGAATCCATATATTCCTGTTTCAACAGACACAAATACATAATGGAATCCAGGGATATAAACATATCTTATCTCAAAAGAATAGAACACAAGGCAGCAAGAAAATTCCAGAAAATTGCTGCACTTTCCAAAAACGGAAGGAACCACCAAAAGAAATCATCTGAAGTAGGGACACTGGTAGAAGTACTTCCCCAAATGAGTTGACCAATTTCCTTTAATTTTGCGATGTGACACTAAATAAGTCTCCTTTGTCAATGAAATCAAATTTTCCCCATTGTAAATTAATGGTTGGAAAAATAGATAAGCTCAGTCCTATTATGCCATTCCTGAGAAAGGCCGCTTATCTCATGAGAACTTTAACCCCACAGAGCAACTAACAGGTTGATTCTTCCAGGATCAGCTCAGGTAATTCTCAGATAAGGCAAGCTTAACTGTTCAAGAATCATGGTAGAAAGTGCTGTGAGGTCACTGGCGCCTGCAGTCCCAGCTACTCTGAAGGCTGATCCGGGAGGGTCCCTTGAGCCAAGGTGCTGTGATCACACCACTGCATTCCAGCCTGGGCGACACATGGTGGAGCTCCAGGAGAAGCTCTAGATAAGTTAAAGAAGTTAATGAACAATATGTGCTGGTCTCCCATCCCTAGAACTGCTCTGTTCTCATCCTTGTGTAGCAGACTATGGTGAGGGATCAACATTTGAAGGACTGACTTTAGCTTATCATCAGAAAACTTACACTTTTTCATGCCCTCCAACTGCTGCTATCAGACCACAAAGAAAAATAATTTTTATAAATAATTTTTTTTGATATATTCTTCCAACTTTAATATTCAATTTGCAAAATTAACTATTCTAACAGACAATGGTAATCTTACAATGTATTTCAGAAAATCCTTTTTTGGTTGTTTTTATGATAAGAATTTCCCTGGGCTCCAGAAATGAAAATGTAATCAGAAATGTTTAGACTATTCCTTAAACAAACCCTTTTTCCTCGAGTCTTCTAGTTTGAGAGTAGAAAAACTGAACTAACTTTTCTTTCCCTCTGCCCCTAGACACCCTCTAGTGGATTTAGAATTTAATAAACAGGAGAATAAGGAAAGACCTATGTGATCTAATACCTCAAATGACAGTCTGAATAAAAAAGAATGGCTTATAAAAATATGCCAAGAAGGGTATTATAAGAAAGCAATTAGGGTTTGGCATATTAGAATATCCTAATCTGTATATCAAGTATATCTTTCAATGTTTGTAAATGTCTGAGCATTTGACGTTATTTGTAAAAGATAAGGAAGGAATCAGTAATCAATATTGTGGGTAATAATCATAAAGTTATATTACTCTGAAGAAAGAATTCTTTTATACATAGTAACATAAAATACTTTCATACAAACATGCTATATTTAGGTCCATTTCACATCATATAAAGAATACACCAGCATTTAATATTTAAATGTATTTCACTTTATACTATATTCTTATAGTGTTCTAAAATCACAAACGAAAGGGCCTAATAAATCAGCTAGTCTGATTTTCTCATTTTACTGGTGAGAGAATTGAAGCCCAAAGAAGTTAAATAATTTGCTAAAAGCCATAGTTATTCAGTATAGCATCAGAATTTCAGGTCTTTTGAATCATACCAAGATATTTCTGCCACTATCCTAGACTGATGGAGTAAAAAGTGATACCCAGGGCAGGTACTAACTAAAATCCAGACAAAAATGTAATTTCATCCTTCCATGAGATCAGAGCATATTTTTACTCTTTAAAAGAAATGCTTTTCCCTCTTTAATGTGTAAACTACATACACATTATCAAATTAAATAAGAGTATATGAGGGCTGACAATTAAGTTCACAAAATCTAGAAAAAGTGCTACATAGCCCATTGTGAAATATCTCTATGGCCACCTTCAAAGTACTCCCCTTGGGAACCTATATAACAATGCCAGTACCTAGTCCACCCTTCAAAGCAATCTTGGAACTCTTTTTCTGGAGTGACCATCATGGCTGTCAACGTACGAAGTCTGACAATTATGTTAGTGAACTTGCTGCCATGTGCTTATGTTGGCAGCACCATACAAATACTCAGTAAGGTTTCCTAACCTTAGTACATCACTGTCTTACAGCTGTGTCCTTGTCAGTGTGCAGTGGTGTGTTGCTGAGCAGCATTCATTATTGTTGTTGCATGTTTTTGTGCTCCATATGATGACAGTTCTGATAGCCATTTTAGAAAAAGAGTTCCAAAATTGTTTTGAAGAGTGGACTAGGTGCTGGCTTCCCAAGGGCAGTACTTCGAAGGTGATCATCATGACATTCAGCAACGAGGTGTTTAACACTTTTTCCAGGATGAGTTAACAAACTAAATTCTCAGACCTAACTTCAAATGTACATTAAAAGTCATCTTCCTCCCACCTCTGTCCTACAACCAGCCAGTTGTCTGTCCCAGACCAAACAACTGAAAAATCTATCAGCCAGGAATGGCACATATGCACACAACGTGACTGTTAAAAGGAACTGAAGCAATTCAGAGAAATGAAGTCTAGGGTCCATCCAGTTAAGAAAGCAACGTATAAGGCCAGAGGTGGTGGCTCATGCCTGTAATCTCAGCACTCTGGGAGGCTGAGGCAGGTGGATTGCCTGAGTTCATGGGTTCAAAACCAGACTAAGCAAGAGTGAGAACCCATCTCTAAAAAATAGCTGGGCGTTGTGCCTGTAATCCCAGCTACTCGGGAGGCTGAGGCAAGAGAATCACTTGAGCCCAAGGGTTTGAGGTTGCTGTGAGCTATGATGCCACAACACTTTAACAAGGGTGACAGAATGAATCTGTTTCAAAAAAAATTTTTTTAAGAAAAAAAGAAAGCAAGGTAAAGAATGGTTTGACTTATAAGCCATGGAGGATGCAGGCATTGTATAGAATGCTACTGCTTGTATAAAACAGAAACAGGAAGAGTTGTACATGAACACTTGTCTGTGTATAGAGTATCTCTGGAAGGATTTACTAGGAAATGTTGACCCTCCTTAGGGGAATGAGGACTGAGTTCAATTCAAACAAGACAAGAGAAAATCGAATAATTACATGAAAAAAAAATAAGAAAAAGAACAGTGTGGTAATTAGCATCTCATTCCCCAGAAGATCATCATTGCCCAGGCAATATACATCAAAATATATTTATATATAAAGAAAGAGATGTTTTTCTTTTTAAATTTTTTTTCAATTTTTCTCCCCCTAGATTTTAATTTTTCTTTTTTTTTCTTATTTTTTTCATGTAATTATTCAATTTTCTCTTGTCTTGTTTGAATTCTGTGCCACATGTATGCACTAATGCTACCTTCTCAAAAATTAGAAAATAAAGATAATAAAATCATTGATTTGAGGGGTGACTAGAGACAACGTCTTTACAGCCATGCATGATATTGGGGAGAAAAGACACCACAAGCACTTCTGCCTTTGTGGGCTGTGTCTAGAAACATCCCTTCAGGGGCATAGGGAGGCAGCGGAACACTTCAGACCCCAAGATGAGGAAGAAAGCAGTAAAGAAAAGGATGAAAGCAGTGAAAAGTGGCAAGTAGGCCAGGTGCAATGGCTCAGGCCTATAATCCCAGCACTTGGAAGGCCAAGGCAAGTGGATTGCCTGAGCTCGGGTTCCAGCTCGGATTCTAGACCAGCCTGAGCAAAAGCGAGACCCCCTCTCTCTAAAAAATAGTAAAGCTTTGTGGCGGGCACCTGTAGTCCCAGCTATTTGGGAGGCTGAGGCAGGAGAATCACTTAAGCCCAAGAGTTTGAGATTGCTGTGAGCTGTGACTGCCACAGTGACTACTGTGAGAATGACAAAGTGAGACTCTTCTCTCAAAAAAAAAAAAAAAAAAAAAGCCTCAAGTACTTGCATTTGGCAGAGGCCAGAGCTGTGGCTATGGCCACTACAATTTGCAGACAGAAGGCCTGCCCTTAGGGTTCTTTTAGACTTGGGCACTTGATTGAGTTACACTGGGAGAATGTGGGTGAGTGAAGGAGTGATTTTGAACAGACCCCAGGGGCAGGGCCTGAGCCACCTGATAGGAGTGAAGCTATAGGCTGGGTGCAGCTCTTGTGAGTAGGCTGCCTTGCAGGTTTGGTCCATAGGGTCCTAGTGCAAGGCAAGTTCTGGCATGCCTGATAAGTGGGGCAGCCATTCCTAGGAAGATCTGAGTGACATACACACTTCCCTGGGAAAGCCACTGCATAGCCGAGGGACATGGTTTGAAAAGGTCAAAGCATGTCTATTAAGTGGGCTGGGAAGAGCTTCAGGCTCCCAACCCTGTGGGGATTGAGGGCAAAGAAGTTGGGAAGATGGGATATGGTCTCCTCTGCAAGGCAGAGGCTTCTAGTCTCCATCTTATACAGCTGTATCAGTGTGGTGATTAGCATCTCATCCCCCAGAAGATCACCATTGCCCAGGCAATATATATCAAGATATTATTTATATATACATATATATATATATACACAATATATATATATATACACAATATATAAATATATAGAAAGAAAGAGATGTTTTTCTTTTTAAACAGTTTTTTTCAACTTTTCTCCCTCTAGATTTTAATTCTTCTTTTTTTTTCTTATTTTTTTCATGTAATTATATTTTTCATTGTTTCCGTCTTTAATAATAAGGGCTTCATTTTGCTAGTTTTTCTGCCCTGTTATTCTTTTCTTCCCCCCAATTGTATCCCTTAAGGTTTTTTGTTTAATTGTTTTACTTTGATTTACAGTATTTCTTTTTCTTCCCTATTTTGTGGAAGTGTGGTCTTGTGTCTGCTAAAGCTGGCAAGGAGCTCAAGACCTTGCCACAGAGGTTGGGTTTTGTAGGTATGGGTCATCAAGTGCCTACTGTACACCACTATTACTCCTGTCTCTCTCTTTCTGTCAATCCTCCGTTTTACTACCCCCCTTTCTTTTCTCTCTTCTCTCTCTCTCTCTCTCTCTCTCTCTCTTTTTTTAATCTTTTATCTCTTCTTGCTCTTCACACTTCCTTTTAATCCTTTACCAAAAGGACCCTTCAACACCTTAGGTCACAGGCATAGTAACTGAAAGAGCAGGAGGAAGTAAAAAGGAAAAGTTCAGCAAGGAAACAGACAAAAAGAAAACACTCATGAGGAAGAAACAGCAGAGAAATCCTGGCATCATGAAAAACCAGAACACAGCACCCCCACACCAAGAGATCATAAGGTAGCTACTGCGGAAGATTCCACCTATAAAGAAATATTAGAAATGACAGGGGACTTAAAATATGCATGGTAAAAACAATGAAGGATATTACTGAGAAAGTGAAAAATAACCAAAAGGAAATCCAAAAACAGAATCAAATAAACGATATGAAAAATATAAAAAGGATATAGCGGAGCTTAAGGAATGCAAGCAGTCAATCAGGAAACTTAAAGATGCAATACAAAGTATCAGTAACAGGGTGGCAACCTGTGGTTCAAAGGAGTAGGGCACTGGCTCCATATGCCGGAGGTGATGGGTTCAAACTCAGCCCCGGCCAAAAACTGCAAAAAAAAAAAAAAAAAAAAAAAAGAAGAAGAAGAAAGTATCAGTAATATATTAGACCACACAGAAGAAAGAATATCAGAGTTATAGGATAAAGCTCTTGAGCTAACATATGCAACTAAAGAGACAAAAAAAAAAAAAAGAAAGAAAAGAAAGAGAGAGAGAGAGAAAAAAGAATGTTCACTGAGAGAAGTATTGGACTTCACAAAGCATTCAAACCTAAGATCAAGGAATACAGCAGCATCTCAGGTTACAAAATCAACATTCAAAAATTGGTAGCCTTTATATATACCAACAATAGTCAAGTTGAAAAAACAGTTAAGGACTCTATCCCATTCACAGTAGTGCCAAAGAAGATGAAATATTTGGGAGTTTAACTAACAAAGGACGTGAAAGATCTCTATAAAGAGAACTATGAAACTCTAAGTAAAGAAATAGCTGAAAATGTTAACAAATGGAAAAACATACCATGCTCATGACTGGGAAGAATCAACATCATTAAAATGCCCATACTACCCAAAGCAATATATAATTTTAACACAATCCCTATTAAAGCTCCACTATCATACTTTAAAGATCTTGAAAAAACAATACTTCGTTTTATATGGAATCAGAAAAAAACTCAAATAGCCAAGACATTACTAAGAAATAAAAACAAAGCAGGAGGAGTCATGCTACCAGACCTCAGACTATACTACAAATCGATAGTAATCAAAACAGCATGGTACTGGCACAGAAACAGAGAAGTGGATGTCTGGAACAGAATAGAGAACCAAGAGATGAATACAGCTACTTACCGTTATTTAATCTTTGACAAGCAATTAAAAACATTCAGTGGGGAAAACATTCCCTTATTTAACAAACAGTGCTGGGTGAACTGGCTGGCAACCTGT
>CAUYPK010074102.1:0-107760 GCA_963574355.1 Loris lydekkerianus
AAAAAGCCTATCTCTGTGAGTAACCCAGGGGGGTCCAGATTTCTTAAGCCTCTGGAAGAAAAGTAAGTCACTTTAAACTCACACTGAATTTACTTTGTGTGCTTGATGTAGGATATGTTTATTTTTAAATATTATCCTACAGAGTTGTGATGAGCATTAAGGGCAGGCACATAGTAAATGTTCCAATACATTTTTGCTATCTTTTATCTCTTTGTGCAACTTACTCTGTTAGGTATAATATAAAGTAAGTCAAAATATAAACAGCTTACCTAAAAAAAAATTTTAGACTAAAGGTCCATAGGAACTGTCAAATAGAGAAGTCTTAGTTTAGGCAGGGGAAGATTTGTCTAGGATCGAGTGTGATTTGACATATATTTCCTACATGCTTTTAATATATGTTTTTGTTTAATATTTATGTCTATAAAGTATACATATTGAATTAGGTCTAAAAAGGGTGAGGGGTGGGGAATATTCAGTTGTACTCTTTCCCTCAAAAACAATGTACCATAATTGGGAGGCATGAAGAATAAAGGGTTTTTTCATTTCTTTTTTTGTAAATGCTGTGGATGTGTTCCTTTGTAATCTAGATGCCAACTTTTTATAAATTGACTCGTACTGAGGAAGCTCACTTAAGAAACCCTATTTATAAATTCATTTCTAAAGCAAAACTTTCTTTAGAAACCTTTTATTTTCCCCTTGGAAACTCTGATTTTTCCAAGATTGTAGTTAAAAGGCTGTTGTTCTCTTTGTGGCAGTATTTCCTAAAGGAAATGTCACTTTTCTAAGAGAGAAAATGTTGTATTTAGTTGTCTTAACAGTTCAAACGAAGGAAAACACACCTTCGTTTTAATATACAAGTAAATCAAGGCCATTCCTGCAAGGATTGGATTTGTTCTTTTGTGATGTATTGTTTGGGGAAGGTTCTCTAGGAAGAGGAAGTGAACCTTAAGTTTTAATCTATTATTTTTAAAGTTTATTTTTTAAAAAGAGGTAAGTACATAGTACAAAATTCCAAAGAAACAATATAAACATTGAAAAGTGAGTCATCTTGTCTTCCTGAGCCATTCATTTGCTATCTTGAAGTCAGTTTTTTTCTTTGTCTACTTTAGATTCGGTATGACTGGCTTATTTTAAGTTTTTATTGAAGAGTGAGAGAAACATGGCTTACTGACCAAGAAAACTCAAGCACTCCCTCATGGGGCTGCTCCACATGTTTCTGAAAACATAATAATCTGAATGTAAAGATGAGATGAAAGTGGAGGGAAATAATGGAAAGAAATTCAAGGCGTTTTGGAGGAACAGTATAGTTTTGGCATCAGGGGGTTGGATAACATCTCATTTGGTCAGTCACTAAGATAGTGACTGTTTGGTAATGATCTGTTTTTTCCGTGCAGGGTTTGCTAAATATAATCCTCTGATCTGATCTTTCTTGGATCTTTCAATTAGACTTTGCCCTAATTCTTTTTTGTTTGTTTGTTTGTTTTAATGTGATGATAAGTGGAAATTCCCTACTTAAACACCAGAACGTATACTTCATTAGTTGCATTATACACTTAATTTCATTTCCAACTGCTTATGATAACAGGAATTCTAATTACTCGTTCTGTTCAGCATCATTCTGTTCTCTTCCTCCCCATTGCTCTTTTTAGTTCTTTCATCCACATTTCTTCTTCTATGTTTTGTTACCAGACTTTGTTTTACCTTTACAAAAATAACCGGAAAAGGATTTGATGGTCAGAAGTAAATTGTGGCAAGAGGTTTGTTTTATTTATTTTTAAATTTCAGATTATTATGAGGGTACAAATGATTAGGTTACAATGTTTATGTTTGTTAGGTAAAGTCCCTGTTGTAGTTGTATCCTGCCCCCAGGAGGTGTGCCATATACCTTTACATCATGCCCATTAGCTAGGAGTACCTGATATCCCTCCCTTCTGTTCCCCTTCTCTCTTTTCCCTTCTCCCCCAAGAGGTTTATTTTAGACAACTGGTAATCAAGATTCAGTATGTGTTGGCAACTATAGATCAAAACAGCCATTTGGCCTTCTAGTATGACATTTTGATCCCTTAGACAAGATCAATTCAGTATATTGTGCATGAGAAATAAAATACTTTCCCTCCACATGAAACATGTTGAGGGAGTTGTTATTTTGCCCTTTATATCTTAGTTTTCACTAAATCTCATGCTTGATGAGGGAGTTAATAAACCAAAATTAAATAGAGAAAGAACTTCATACATGTTGCCATCCAGTAGGTGGGCTAGATAAATCTTCTGAGTTACCTTAAAATAAAATATTATATTTGTAACCATGTATGACAAGTGGGTCTTTCATTTTTTGTTTTGGAATCTTTGTTCTGATCACAAAATTACAGCTTTAAGATGATTCTATTTGCGGCATCATTATCCTTTACATAATAATGGATATTGTCTTAAGTGTATTTGTTAAAAAAATTATATTCTCTGCACATTTATCTTGTAGGTAAGGTCATGTTCTGGGATAATCAGAAGACTACTGAGATAATGTGGATGCTAAATCTAATTGCTAAATTATAGCCATTATGTTTTTTCTCTTGCTAACAAAAGAATATCAAGCAACTTATTTCTAAAGCTTTTAGGAAGGGACTTCAGTAAAAACTAACTATGGGTTGACATTTTTGAGAGTCTTTTCAGTACATATAATTGCTGAAGCTTCTGTCCTATCATGTGTCATTTATACTTACAGGGTATTTATATTCAGCCTCATCTTGCTGATTTTAGTAACAACTGGGAGCACCATTGCAAAACATAGCTCACTGTAGCCTCAAACTCCTGGGCTCAAGCTTTTCTCCTACCCCAGTCTCCCAAGTAGCTAGAGCTCACACCACCGTACCTGCCTAATTTTTTTTTTTTTTTTTTGTAGGTACAGGGTCTGACTTTTCTGATCAGGCTGGTCTTGAACTCCTGGCCTCAAGCATTCCTCTTGCCTCACCCCTCTTGCCTCAGCCTCCTAGAGGGCTAGGATTACAGGCATGAGCCACCAGGCCCAGACATTTTTGCAATTTTTAAGTGATTTTATATGTTCATTGGTTATAGATTTGTTAGGTATAGTGGAAATCTTTAATTTTAATGAAAAATGTTGACTTTGCTTCTGACAACCAAATGGTTTCCCTGATCTGAGTCAGGATACAATTGTTCTTTTTTGTGTAAGGTGGCAATTTTTCATTTGCCATACTTTTTGAAAGACCCTATTTCATTGAATCTTTAATGCCATTTATTATAAGAGGGATTATTTTCTGTATTACTAAGAAAGAAAATGCTTCCTATTCAACTGACAGGCCATTAAATGCATCCTAATTTCAGAGAAATAAATGTGAAAAGCTGTATAATTTATATTTGGTGGATTATAACAACCCTTAAATTTGCATAATGCTTTGTAGAAAGCACTTAAACACATATCATCTGATTTTTTTTCCTCAAACTGAAACAAAACTGTGAAGTGGATTAAATTATCTCCAGTTTTCAGATGGAGAAACTCAATTTCACAGAGATTATGTTCTCTCAGCCTTATATTGTAGTGAACTAGAGTCTCAAGGCCACGTATTCTTACTCTGAGACTTGTGATATGATTGACCATGTCACCTCCCAGCTCCTATATATACAGCTGCACACCTCTATAAAAATTATGTGGCCTAGATATTTCTCTGTTGCCTAATGTACATATTTCATATTTAGACTTCACTGTTTTTCATATGCTGTTTGTATGTCTTGATTTTATTGGTAGTTTTCAGTACTATTAGAATGGTTAATGTGTGTTTTTTTGTTTGTTTTTTTAGACAGTGTCTCACTTTGTTGCCCTCGGTAGAGTGCTGTGGCATCACGGCTCACAGCAATCTCCAGCTCTTGGGCTTAGGTGATTCTCTTGCTTCAGCCTCCTGAGTAGCTGGGATTATAGGTGCCCGCCACAACACCCGGCTATTTTTTTTGTTATTGTTGCAGTTTGGCCGGGGCTGGATTTGAACCCGCCACCCTCCGTATATGGGGCCAGCGCCCTACTCACTGAGCCCCAGGCGCTGCCTGGTTAATGTGTGTTTTAACAGTAAATCACGTGTGACTCTGTTAATATGAATTGTTTTAATCCTGGGTTGTCTGGCCACTAGGAAGCTGAAGCTATATATGCTATCTCAGTGGCCATAAAGTTCATGTGCAATTTAAAAGTAATTTATCTTTTTCTGTCTGACTAGGGAAATGTTCAGGAATGGTTATGAGTTGAGACTTGTGAAGTGATCCAGCGGAGGTTAAGTTAATTATTTGTAGTTGTATTGTTCTTGGTGAATCAAGGTTGTATCTTCTTTTTTCCTAGGTGGTGGCTAATGCTGTAGCAGCACTATCTGAAATCAGTGAGTCTCACCCAAACAGCAACTTACTCGATCTGAACCCACAGAACATTAATAAGCTGCTGACAGCTTTGAATGAGTGCACTGAATGGGGCCAGATTTTCATCTTGGACTGTTTGTCTAATTACAACCCTAAAGATGACCGGGAGGCTCAGAGGTCAGTCTGTTTTCCTGGGTAGTATCTGATAGCTTTGCCTGATTCAGTGAGTTCTAGAACCTGCTGTTAAAATAACTTTCTTAGGCTGAGGTAGGTCAGTAGCTTGTGAGGTCAATATTCCTATCTCCAAGGTATTTTTCTCACTGGCTTTAGGAACATTTAGGTGGTGGAGTAAACCACGCAAAAAATAGCTCTAAGAACTACGTGTTTTTCTTTTTTTATTTGAACAGTATATGGTTATCTCTGTTAAAATCTCCATCATTTTCTCACATCTCCCAAAGGGCGGTTCTTGGCTGTTTGGCAAATAAAGGGTATTAAATGTCTTTTTGTAGTGACAAACTTTTCATTCTATTAGATAATTAATAAGTGGTTTTATATTAGTTATTGAGCTGAACTATACCTATAATGGAGTACTAGAGAAAGTATGTTTAAGTCAGAAAAATATGGGCTGCTTCTCATTTGACACAGGAATTTTGTCAGTCTGAATTTGGAGAATATTTTGGAAGGCATGCACAGATTGTTTTCCTCAGCCCTTAACTACCTTGGAGTTGCAAATTTTCTTTGACTGTCAGAAAATGACTACTAAATTTCTTCTGCATACACACACATTTTAGTTTACAAAGTAGAAATTATCCCTAATTTTTATTGAGCATTTTGTGTATATAGACATTGTACTAGCCAAAGTACTTCTGAAGAAATGCTGGCTCTTCATTAAATTTGGAATATTTTAATTATGGTAGATAAGAACCTTCCTTGCCTGGCTGAAGCTGATTTCCAAGCTACTAGAATGTAAGTGTTCTTCACTTGTCTGGGAAATTGTTCCCTCTAGACAGAACTAAAGATCACTCTGGTAATTTCTTTCCATCATTGAAAGTATAAATATATTCTGGAAAGAACTTTACTGAGAATTTTATTTTCCATTGGTCATTGACATCACACTAATTCATTCATTCACTCAGCAAATATTAATTAAGTGCATGCTGTGTGCCAGGCAGTGTCCTGGGCCTTGGAGATATAGCAGTGGACAGACAAAAACTATGGCCCTCATGGAGCACTTATTCTGAGGGATGTGGGTAGGTGTATAAATAATATAATGTGTTAGATGGTGATAAGTGCTAACAAAACTAATAAAGTACAGAAGAGATCTAAGAAATACTGGGCATGTGGGGATGAGTAATTTTTTTTTTTTTTTTTTTTTTTGAGACAGTCTCACTGTGTTACCTTCAGTAGAGTGCCGTGGTGTTATAGCTCACAGCAACCTCCAACTCTTGGGCTTAAACGATTCTCTTGCCTCAGCCTCCCAAGTAGCTGGGGCAACAGGCGCCCACTACAAAACCTGGCTATTTTTTGGTTGTAGTTGTCATTGTTGTTTGGCAGGCCCAGGCTGGGTTCGAACCTGTCAGCTCTGGTGTATGTGGCTGGCATCCTAGCTTCTGAGCTGCAGGTGCCGAGCCTCAATTTTTTTTTAAAGCATGGCCAGGAGCCTAAATAACATAATCCCCATCTCTACAGAAAAAAAAAAATAAATAAATAAATAACTGAGTGTGGTGGCATGTGCCTGTAGTCCCAGCTACTTGAGAAGCTAAGACAGGAAGGTGCTTGAGTCTGGGAGGGCAAGGTGAAGTATGATTGTGCTACTGCCCTCCAGTCTAGGTGACAGTGAGACCCTGTCTCTAAAAATAATAAAAATAAGAAATAAATAACGAGTAGAAACAGTGGCCAGTGAAGGCCTCACCAGGAAGGTAGCATTTGTATAAAGAAGGACCTGAAGGCGGTCAGGAGTCTTCTAGAAGGAAGAAGGAGAAACACAGCCTACCTATCTTGCATCCTTAATATAGTAAGCCAGCTGTTCATGTTCCCTAAGAATACTCAAAATTCTGTTAATTTCTGGTCAACAGATAATTGTCTAAGATTTCGTGAGGCATATAAATATGGATATGTTGGATATAGGTGGCAGGGGCTAGGAGAATGGGAAGAAGTTGGAAGAATATTGTGGTGGTGCTCTGCTATTTTAAGAAGAAAAACCAACCACTTTTCAGAGAGTTTCTTATTATACTAAAGGCAGGAATTGAATTATTTACCCTACTAATCCACAATTCCTTCTGTATCGTCCAATGAAATCTTTAGTCACAGCTGAGTCAATACTTCTTACTATGAAATAATTCTCAGAATGCTTAATTTGACTTCCTATAGGTTGAGTAGAAATGGGCTGTGAGGCAGGGAGACCTAACATAATGTGGGGAGAAAAAGAGGACTGTAAAACAAGAAGGTAAATTGTGTGAGCTCAAGTGTTTGGGTATTACTATTTTTCTTCCAGTATGAGCATCCCTTATTGCTGGTTTCCTGAAGTCTTCTGATGTCCCTTGCTCTGCCTGTAGTTTGCTGGGAATGAGGCTTCTGCAGTGGTGGATTTCAATTTTACCTAAGCATGGAGCTTTGACTTTTCTAACTGATTCTTTAGTTTCTTGATACTTGGGACATGGGACTCTTGATACATTACCTTATAGGGTGGATTGAGCAAACAAATTATAATTCAAGATACTAATTTTCCTTTTCTGCCCTTAGCATCTGTGAGCGGGTAACTCCCCGGTTATCCCATGCCAACTCAGCAGTGGTGCTTTCAGCAGTAAAAGTCCTAATGAAATTTCTGGAGTTGTTACCCAAGGACTCTGACTACTACAATATGCTGCTAAAGAAGTTAGCCCCTCCACTTGTCACTTTGCTTTCTGGCGAGCCAGAAGTGCAGTATGTTGCCCTAAGGAACATCAATCTAATTGTCCAGAAAAGGTTGGGAAATAGTGAATTGATGATTAAAGTGTTTGTAATTTTGAATTAAGCTTAATAATATTAGTGTTAAATAGGCCAGTGCTAACCTCTTTTTAATGTACAAAAATGAAAATGTTATATGGCAGAACAATTTGCCCAGGACCAAGAAGCTGACAGTTGCTATCAAAGTGTTCCCATAACAAATACCTCCTGTTCCCTATAATCCACTTTGTCTCTGAAAGTTTTCTTTCAGTTATACTGACTAGTGCTTGTTCAATAATGTTTAGGCTATATTTTAGACCCAGATTGTTGTTTTAGCAGTTCTTTATGGCAGTGTGTACCCTGATGCTTAAAAAGGACAAAAATAGTCTGCCAAATAAAACTGATAAGAATAGATAAGTATAGAGGAAGTTTTTGCATTTTTTTTTCTACTGTGGGGAGTGGGAGCAAGGCAGAGAGGCACAGATTAGATCTTAATACAGGCTCAAAAGAGTATATCAATACATGCCTTCACCTTCCTTTCTTGTGTTTCTGTGTATCACAGGCCTGAAATCTTGAAGCAGGAAATTAAAGTCTTCTTTGTGAAGTACAATGATCCCATCTACGTTAAACTAGAGAAGTTGGATATCATGATTCGCTTGGCATCTCAAGCCAACATTGCTCAGGTTAGACTTCACACTCAAGTTTGTGTGATTTAGGTTTTAGTTATGATCTGGCCTTCAGAAGAAGGAAGCCATGACGTTGCTGTTTGAGAATCCTTAATAATTATCCACTTCCTGGATTTTTAACAGGTTCTGGCAGAGCTGAAGGAATATGCTACAGAGGTGGATGTTGACTTTGTTCGCAAAGCTGTGAGGGCCATTGGACGATGTGCCATCAAGGTGGAGGCAAGTGTCTTGATGGTTGTTGTGATCACTTGTTAGAGCATTCTGAATATCTTGTTCACTTTTTTTCTTTAAAATACGTTTTTAATTTTCTCAGAATAACAAAGCACACTTAAAATATTAAATAACTTTTAATGAAAAGCATCTATCCACGGTTCCTACCTTCCATACCTAGACCCTCCTCCCAGAGAGAATCATTTTTAACTATTTCTGGTTTTAGTTATTCTTTTGATTGCATTCAACTCTCCATGTCCATGGGTCACACATCCTTGCTGTAGATCAGAAACATTTGGAGAGTTGAGAAAGATGATTTCATCTGTGCTTAACATGTACAGATTTTTTTTTTCTTGAGATTATGCCCTATGTAATAGCATAGTATTTACATTATATTGGATATTGGAAGTAATCTAGCGGTGATTTAAAGTATATGGGAGGATGTGCATAGGTTATGTGCAAATACTATAACATTTTATGTAAGGGATTTGAGCATCCGTGGATTTTTAGTATCCAAAATCCTAAACCAATCCTTCATGGATACTGAGGGGTGATAGTACTTACATATCTTTAAATAATAATTCTCATGCTATTATTTATTGATTTACCCATTATAGACTTAGTGTATTAACTTTCTTCTGTAAAAAGCTTAGTTCATATAGCTTTCATTTCCACTTCTCTCTCCTATTTTCCAGTATAGTTACATCACAAAGTTTTTTTGTTCCTGTATCAGGTACCTTGGTAAATTGAAACAATGCCTTTGTTTTTCTCTGTCTACTTATAGGCTTGTGGAAAAACTTTGGCATATTATGACTATGTAAATATATAGGGCCAAAACAATGCAAATGATTTTATTTTCTTCTTATGGAGCCTTTTGGTTTTTCTGGAATTTCTTTAATTGCCTTTTTTTTTTCCTTTACCTTGTATGCCTTCATTGAGTTCCTGTTTTTCCTGCTCCTTAAGCATAGTACCAAATCTGAAAACCTCTTATCCTAGACTCTTCTCTCTTGCAGTCCTCTCTTTACTTTCTTAAGGTCATTGCTTTCTTGGTCTGCATGTTGTTCCATACAGCTTCCCTTCACTGCTGTTTCTTGTTGTTGGTATTTTTTCATACTGTTCCTTTTTTTTTTTTTGAGACAGAGCCTCAAGCTGTCGCCCTGGGTAGAGTGCTGTGACATCACAGCCCACAGCAACCTCCAACTCTTGGGCTCAAGTTATTCTCTTGCCGCCACCTACCAACTAGCTGGGACTATAGGCACCCGCCACACGCCCAGCTATTTTTTGGTTGCAGGCATCATTGTTGTTTGGCAAGCCTGAGCTGGATTCGAACCCGCCAGCTCAGGTGTATATGGCTCGTGCCTTAACCACTTGAGCCATAGTTACCAAGCCGTGTTCCTTTTTTAATTGTTGCGAGAGCTTTTTGAATCTCTGAAGATATGAATTATTAATTAGTGTTTGTGTATAGACTTTGAATTTAATTATTTGGGTATTTTATGGTGATGGTAGCATATTTATACATACAATTTTTTGTCATCATTGTTTGTCAGGCCTTGGCTGGATTCGAACCCAACAGCTCTGGTGTATGTGGTTGGCGCCTTAGCCACTTGAGCTATAGGCACTGAGCCTGTACATAGAGTTTTTTAAACTGAGATATATACTGTACCTATAGTAAAATGCAGTAGCTTGTTTAATTTTTAAGAATGAGGTAACAAGTTGATTAGAATTTTTGTATATATAGCTTGGACTGTTGACTAGCAGGTTTCTTTAGGGCAGGAGTACTTTGAAGGCCTATTCAAGACCCTATCTGATCTTAGAGGGCATATTGGTTTCTAGCTGGGCTGCAGCCTTCCAGTATGTATATGGGCTGTAATTTACACCTATTGCCATGCTTTAGTCACCAGTCCTCTGTTTTTCCTCATTTAGAAATTTGTTGAAATTAGTAGTGGCCTCTGTTATTGTGGGGTCAGAGTTCCATATTTATTCTTGCTACTTGATTATGTGCAATCCTACCTAAAGTCAGAAGGTTAGACCGTATCATTTCTCCAGGATACTAAAATAATTTGTACAGTATGACCAGTGAGTACTTCATGGGAACAAAAAAGACAGAGGCTGTGTCAGAGAAGCTTCTATGAAATCCTAATTTCTAATTGGCTTTCCTTGTTTTTATTCAAATTAGTGTTGCTGAATGTTATTACCATTGATAAATCATTTATCAGACAAGTTGTTACAGCAAGAAGTTGATAAATACCAGTTTCTACTTCTAGTTCTGCTAGCTTACTTGCTGAAGATATTTAATATGTTTCTGGGCGGCACTTGTGGCTCAGTGAGTAGGGCACTAGCCCCTTATACTGAAGGTGGCGGGTTCGAATCCGGCCCTGGCCAAACTACGACAAAAAAAGCCAGGCGTTGTTGCAGGCGCCTATAGGTCCTAGCTACTCGGAAGGCTGAGGCAAGAGAATCACTTAATCCCAGGAGCTGGAGGTTGCTGTGAGCTGTGACACCACGACACTCTACCAAGGGTGACAAAATGATACTCTGTCTCTAAAAAAAAAAGATATTTAATATATTTCTGTCACTTCTTCGGAGAAATGGGAAAGTTTGTTTTTTAGATCTTGATACATCTTTTTTATTACCACGTTTCACATACTTACCTTGTTTTTCTTTTTTTCTCTCCTTTTGAATTGAGGTGTCTTACTATCTGTCTACTTAGTATTAATTCAGGCAATTTTCAGAGAGATTTTGGTAACATGAGAATGAGGTCGTTTTTTGTTCATTGATATACATACATCTTTTCTACCAGACTATCATTGTCTTACAATCTGACACAGCTTTAAAGAAAAGTACAAAAATTATATCTCATTCTGAAGTTAAAAGAGATTTTTTAGCCCTGGAATTACTAGAAAGTGTTCTCAAAGCATCTTGATTCCTAGAGGCCATTAGTGTCACGTATTACAACTAACAGAAAGATCCTCCATAGTTTTCTGGAAAAGACAAGCTTCTGTTGGCTTTCCCTTTCTCTGCCTTGACGGGAGTATGAGAGGATATGAGGAATGAATTTTCTCAGAAAACTCAAGATCGCCTTCAAGAATCCTGTCCTTCTGAGCCAAATTAGTGGCATTAAAAAAAAAAATCCTGGGTGGCGCCTGTGGCTCAGTGAGTGGGGCGCCGGCCCCATATACCAAGGGTGGCGAGTTAGAACCCAGCCCCGGCCGAACTGCAACCAAAAAATAGCTGGGTGTTGTGGCGGGCGCCTGTAGTCCCAGCTGCTCGGGAGGCTGAGGCAGGAGAATCGCGGAAGCCCAAGAGCTGGAGGTTGCTGTGAGTCCTGTGATGTCATGGCACTCCACCGAGGGTGTTAAAGTGAGACTCTGTCTCTACAATAAAAATAAAAAATAAAATAAAATAAATAAATAAAAAATCTTGTCTTTTATTTGTTGCTGTTATCTCAGGGTACCTGAGTTTGCCTTAGAAATTTTTCTAGAACTGTTTCAGTTTTGAAAGAGCTGTCTAGTCAAACACAGTTAACTGGGCCAGGAGAGGCAGTGATTAATTGCTTGTTGATGACTAATCATCCATGAGACAAGGAGAAGCAGCAGCAAAGGAATTGTAATCAACTTTTCTGTATAGCTTCTAAATAAGGCAGCTTATTCTTTTAAAATGTGTAGTTGGTTTCAAAGGTGACAAATGAGAAAACATGATTGATTTAGTGCTTAGCTGAGAAAACAGAGTTTGGTAGAAAGTTTAGGTATCTAAGAGTTGGCATTGTTATTTTTATTATGACTGTAAATAAAGGTATTTTTATGTTGCTGTAAAATTTAAAAAGGCAAGGCATCTCTTTAAAACTGATCACTGATATCTTCTACTACTGAAACAGTTCTAGAAAACATTCCTGAGGTCAAAAATGACATAATTTTGTTAAGTTGGTTGGGTTAAAGATTAAGCACTAAGCAATCAAGTAAATAAATAGCACTGAAAAAGCAATCCCATAGTACTATTTTTTGTTAACTTTTGTCTGTTTCTTTGAGGAAGAGATAAATAAACCCTGGTTCCTTTTTGCTTTAAAAAGGAGAGAGAGTAAGGCACTAAGTTAAGACAAGGAGTTCTTCACTTCATAGTCTTTAGATTTTTAGTGTTTACCATTTCTCATTTTTGTGGATCAGAATAAGATGCCAATTTGTATCTCATCCCTTAGTTTGAAAATAAAAAAGCTTATATTTTTCCTATTTAGAAAGCTATATTTGTTCACTATCTAAAATCATAAAATAAAACAAGTTAAAAGTAAGAGCACCCTTTCTCCCCACCCAGTTCTACCCTCCTATAGATGTGCTGGACATTAATTTAAATCCTTGTTTAAAATCCTCTACACAAAATTAATATTTTTTTACAAAAATGAAATCATTTATCATGCTATTTATTTACTTTTATTTCATAGTCGGCTCTTTTTTTTTTAACTTAAAATATTGTGACATCTTTCCATTTTAATAAAATTTTACATCACTTTTAGTTTATGGACATAATGTGTGATTGCTTCATTTGGCCTTTCCCTTATTGTAAAGACTTTAAAGTTGTTTCTATTCCTCTTCCAAAGTCATGGCATAAGGAATGTCCTTGTAGCCGAATCTTTGAACTCTTTTAATTTGGGATTGCTTTGACTATTTGGGTTCTTTTTTTACCCCATATGAACTTTAGGATTGTTTTTTTCTAATTCTGTAAAAAAGGACATTGGTATTTTGATGGGAATTGCATTCAATCTGTAAATCATTTTGGGCAATGTGGACATTGTATCAGTTTGATCTTCTAATCCATAAGCATGGGATATTTTTCTATTTGTGTTGTCCATGATTTCTTTCATCAGTGTTTTGTAGTTTTCCTTATAGCAGTCTTTCTTCTCCTTGGTTAAGTATATTCCTAGGGTTTTCGTTTTGTTTTGGCAGCTGTTGTGAATGGTATTGAGTTCTTGATTTGATTCTCATCTTGGCTGTTATTAGTGTTTAGAAGTGCTACTGATTTGTGTACATTAATTTTGTAACCTGTTACTTTACCAATTTCTCCACTATAGGAGTCTTTGGGAGAAGTCTTCAGGGTTTTCTAGAGGCAATATCATATCATTGGCAAACAGGGATAGTTTGATGTCTTTCCTGATGTGAATGTCCTTTATTTCTTTTTCTTGCTTGATTGCTCTAGCGAGGACTTCCAGTCCAGGCTTCCAGGACTTTCACTACTTTTATGTTGTATAAAAGTCCTAGAAGCTGGGGTGGCACCTGTGGCTCAGTGAGTAGGGCGCCAGCCCCATATACCGAGGGTGGCGGGTTCAAACCCAGCCCTGGCCAAAACTGCAACAAACAACAACAACAACAACAAAAAGTCCTAGAAGCTGGAAGTCCTCGCGAGAGCAAATCAAGTAAGAGAAAGAAATAAAGGACTTTTATGTTGTATAAAAGTAGTGAAAGTGCTCGTCCTTGTCTTGTTCCAGTTCTTAATGGAAATGCCTTCAACTTACCTCATTCAGTATGATGTTGGCTGTGGGTTTGCTGAATATACCTTTTATTATTTTGAGGTATATTTCTTCTCTGGCTCATTTTTATCATGAAGGATACTGGATTTTTTATTTTCTTTTAAATTTTAAGGCAGTCATGTGCTGTTGCCCCACCTACAGATCAGTGGCATCATCATAACTTACAGCAACCTCAAACTTCTGGGCTCAAGTGATCTTCCTCCCTCAGTCTCCTGACTAGCTGGGACTATAGGCACATACCACCACACCTGGCTTTTTTGTAGAGAGAGGGTTCTCACTCTTGCTAATGCTGGTCTTGAACTCCTGAGGTCAAGTGATCCTCCCTGCTTGCCCTCCCAGAGTGCTAGGATAATAAATATGAGCCACCACGCCCACCCTGGATTTTATTGAATGCCTTTTTTGTATCTATTGAGAGAATCATGTGACTTTTGCTTTTAATTCTGTTTGTGTCATGAATCCCATTTATTGATTTGTGTGTGTTGAACCATCCTTACATCCCTAGAATAAAACCTACTTGCTTGTGGTGAATTTCTTTTTGATGGGCTGTTGTATTTGATTTTCTAGTATTTTGTTAAGATTTTTTTACATCTGTGTTCATGAAGGTCTGTAGTTTTTTTGTTGTTGTTGTTGTTATGTCCTTTCCTGGCTTTGGTATCAGAGTGATAATGGCTTCAGAATAGAATGAGTTATGGAGGATTTCCTCTTCTTGATGTTATGGAACAGGTTTTTGTGTAGGTCTGGTGGAATTCAGCTGTGAATCTTTCTGGTCCTGGGCTTTTTTATTGGGAGATATTTATATTATTGAGTCAGTCTTACTACTCATTATTGGTGTGTTCAGGATGTGTATTCTTCCTGATTTAAGCTTGGGAGGTATGTGTTCTCCCTAATTTATTCATTTCCTCTCAGATTTCTAGTTTGCTTGCATAGAGGTATTTATAGTAGTCTTTGATGATCTTTTGTATTTCTGTGGTATCCAGATGTAATGTCTTCTTCATTTCTGATTGAGCTTATTTTGAATCTTCTCTCTACCCTTCTCTCTCTTTTTTTTTTCTTTTGAGACAGTCTCACTATGTCATCCTGGGTAGAGTGCTGTGGCATCACAGCTCACAACAACCTTAAACTCTTGGGCTTAAGAGATTCTCTTGCCTCAGCCTCCCAAGTAGCTGGGACTATAGGCGCCCACCACATTGCCCGGCTGTTTTTATTTTATTTTATTTTATTTTATTTTATTTTATTTTATTATTAAATCATAGCTGTGTACATTAATGTGATCATGGGGCACCATACACTGGTTTTCTGACTTTTTTTTTGGGGGGGGTGGGGGGTGGTGGTTGTAGTTGTCATTGTTGTTTGGCAGCCCTGGGCTGGATTTGAACCTGCCAGCTCTGGTATATGTGGCTGGCATCCTAGCCTCTGAGCTATAGGCGTTGAACCTCTTCTCTTTGTGGTTAATCTACCTCGTAAGATTTCCTAATTTGGCTTATTCCTTAGTTCTTATTCTTTCCTCCAATGTTGGTTTATTGTTTCTTTTCATTTTTGTTTTCCTTGCTATCTGTTCTTTCATTTGAACTGACTCATCTGTTAATGTATTTTATAATGAGTAAAGTTTGTGGATATCTAGAACTTCTGTATTGCTACATTCATATAGCCTCCTTAGTGCTTCTGGTATAGTTTGGGCAAATTAAGTACCTGATCTTTTAGTTTAGTTTAGTTGATGTACCTGTAGTAGAAGACAGACAAGTGGGCACACAATGGTTGTGGTATTCACTTTGAGATTTGGGGGAAGATTATAAAATGTGTAACAAATTATTAATCTCAGGCCTTTTCTGAATTGTTTTAAAACTTTTGTGTTGGGGTAGTATTATTGGGTGGGTCATCTGACTTCTCATTTTTTATGTTCCTCTTCCCAGCAATCTGCAGAGCGCTGTGTAAGCACTTTGCTTGATCTAATCCAGACCAAAGTAAATTATGTGGTCCAAGAGGCGATTGTTGTCATCAGGGACATCTTCCGCAAATACCCTAACAAGTATGTCCAAATACTCTACTTCTCTTCCTCACATAATTTAGGAAATGTTTAAGTAAGGTACCTTTTAATTGGCTAGGTAAGAATTTTCTTTTTAATGTGACTGATCATAAGAGAATACATTATTAAAGATCAGGAATAGGGCAGGTGTGGTGGCTCGTGGCTATAATCCTAGTACTCTGGGAGGCTGAGGCAGGTGGATTGCTTGAGCTCAGGAGTTCAAGACCAGCCTGAGTAAGAGGGAGACTTCTTGTCTCTCCTAAAAATAGAAAAATTGGCTAGGTGCAATGGTATATGCCTGTAGTCCCAGCTACTCAGAAGGCTGAGGCAGGAGGGTTGTTGGAGCCAAGGAGTTTGAGGTCACTGTGAGAAGGATGTTGCCTCTGCACTTTAGATGCAGGAACAGGGCGAGACTCTATCTAAAAAATAAAATCAGAAACAGATATAGTTGTTAGCACAGGGATTAAAACCTGCATTTTCACTCTGTTTTTTTTCTTTTAAAAGTATTGAATTTCTGCCAACATATGCCTTGTCTAGGTGTATGTTAAAATTTAACATAACCAGATTGATGGTGAAGTTACCAGTAAATAGTATTTTTATATATTTTTAGGTTGTCTGGGTATAATCTCAGTTTATGACTATTATCCAGACATAATTAATGATTGTGTGCCTTTTTCTCAGAAATGTCTCAGTTTAGATGATAAAATCATACCCTGCCATAAAAGCCAGGAACACAATGGCTGTGCTGTCCACTTTGTGTATGTTGGGAAAAATTACAGAGCATGTGACAAATTAGCGATCAGGCCTTTTCTGAATTATTAAAACTACTATCATAAGGTATATTTTTATTTCATAAATTTACAGGTTGAGGCCTCTTAGTTTAAGAAGCAAAAATACTTTTTTAGGTTTGATTTGGAAAGCAAGTAAATAAGGAATCTGAAAGTGAAATAAAAGCTGGTCTTATAAGCATCATAAATCTCATTTCCCTTACAATCATAGAGATGTCTCATGCCAAAGCTTCTGATTAATCTTTAAAGATAGTTTTGAAGGAAGCAACTTAAAATAAGTAAGCTTAATGGTGGGATCAAGAATTAGTAGAAATACTTTGGCATTACAGTGGTTTATTAAGTATTATGTGTATTTTTAAAAGTTTTAGAAACAATGTTGTAGGAAAGAAGAAAATATACTTTTACTACTCTTAGATAGGAAGGTTGGGTTTCTAAGTATCTTGTTTTTAAACTATTATTTTTATTTTTTAAAGGGATGGGTTCTCATTATGTTGGCTAAACTACACTCCCACTACTGGGGTCCAGGAATCCATTTGCCTTAGCTTCCCAAGTAGCTAGAAGTATAGGTGCACGCCACTGCACTCAGCTTTTAAACTTCTTAATTAAAAGTGGAGACATGTCTTAATATCATTGGAAAGGAAATGTGTCTATTTCTGGTTTATTTTAAGGTGTTATGGCATTTTACTTTTAAGAAAACAGTCAAGAGTGATTTAAACACTGGAAGTAGGGCACATCTAATTTATCTAATTTAGTGCCATTCTAATCTTTAAAACTATATTAGCCAAGGGGATGGATTCAACATAGTAAACATGAGAGAGCTATAAGATCTGTAAAAGAGTATTTGAATTACTTGTTTCTTTGGAAAAACAAGTCATTCGCGAGAGTACCTTGGGAAGAGAGAACACAAAAAATATCTCTTATAGTGCCAGGTACGGTGACTCATGCCTGTACTAGCACTCTGGGAGGTCGAGGCGGGTGGATGGCCTGAGCTCAAGAGTTCAAGACCAGACTGAGCAAGAGTGAAACCCCCATTTTTAAAAATAATTGGGTGTTGTGGCAGGCGCCTTTAGTCCAGCTGCTCAAGAGGCTGAGGCAAGAGTTTCACTTGAGCCTGAGAGTTTGAAGCTACTGTGAGCTAAGATGCCATGGCACTCTCCCATGGGTGACAAAGTGAGACTCTGTCTCAAATAAAAAGAAGTATCTCTTACAAAAATGAGAGATAGGTAGATTGAGAATAAGTTACCGTTAGTAGTCCGGGCACTGTTGTCTGTCTAATGAGTTTTTATAAAGATTTATGGTTTAGTTATTAAAATGCAATTGCAGAGAAATTTAAAACATTTGTAATCTTCTGGGATCTGGGTATGGTGGCTCATTCCAGTAATCTCAGTTCCTTAGGAGGTTGAGGCCAGAGGATTACTTCAGACCAGAGTTTGAGGTTGCTATGAGCTATGATTGTGCCATTGCACTCTAGCTTCGGCAACAGAGTGAGACCCTGCCTCTTAAAAAAAGTCTTTTTTTTTTTAAGTCTTGTGACATAAAACTTATATATTCTTTTGACTAAAAGAGAGTAGTAGAGTTTATAGTTTGCCAGTTTGGTATAGGGTCCCTCGTTTGTAGTTTTGCCTTTTGCTTTCATAATTAAATACAGTTCTTAGTTTTGCCATCAGTAATGTTAGTCCATTTTTTAATATTAGGTATGAAAGTATCATTGCCACTTTATGTGAGAACTTAGACTCCCTGGATGAGCCAGATGCTCGAGCAGCTATGATTTGGATTGTGGGAGAGTATGCTGAAAGAATTGACAATGCAGATGAGTTACTAGAGAGCTTCCTAGAAGGTTTTCATGATGAAAGCACTCAGGTAAGTTCTTATCTATCCCATTAGGCCTGGATCTCTTTGGGGAGATTTTAGAAAAAGTAAAAGTTAGTTTCTTCTGTGTCTTTGTATTTATATATAGTATGTTCATTATTTTTTCCCAAAAGGGATAACCCTTTTCAGTTGTTTTGATTTCTGGTGGAACAAACCTGTGTAACTGCAGTGAACATTAGGAACATCTGGAAGGCTTGTTATAGTGCAGGTTGCCAGACCTCACCCTTAGATATATGGACTCAGTAGGTCTGAGATGGGCCTAAGTATTTACATTTCTTGAAAGGTTCAGGCTACTGCTGCTTTTCCAGAACACACTTTGGCATGGCAACCACTGGCTTAGAGCAATAGTTACCAGTTTTTATTTCCTGTCACTTAAGGATGATTACACATTTCTGTTAGTAATGGCTAGGGCTCATGACAGTAGATTTTTACCTGGAGCTGTGGTAGGGCTTGAAAAGATTTTCTGTGGATGATTAGTCTCCTTCCCATCTTCTGTTCGTCTCTCCTACTAAAATTAAAGCCATGGGACCAGAAAAGCAGATAAATTATTAAGCCCTTTTCCCCTGGCATTTTTACACACAGCAAATAGAAGTTCAAGTAGATAATCTACCACAGTAATTTTAATAGTCCTAATTAAAGGAATATGGGCAAGCCAGTAGCTTTTTGGTTTAGCAGCCTACATAATTGATTGTGATCTGACATAATTCTTCTGTCTTGATTCTGGTCCTGGTATGACAGATGATTACATAATTTCCCCCAAATTATACCTTTTAGTAGAAGTAATAAAAGCCTTGGTGAGGAACTGGTTTTATCCCCATCAGTATGGTAGTGTATACCTTAAGAAATACAGGCAGTTATCTGTCTTATAAACAAATCAAATTTTTGGTGCCAAAAATGCATTTTCCATGTATGAGGCTAGTGAGCTTTCAGTTGAATACCTTTGTACTTCAGATGAATACTTTTGAACACTAATGTTGATATTGGCTGACTTTTAAATTTTTGTCTTACAATCAATATCAGAAAAGCCCCATAATAATTTGTACTTGGCAAAACACCCCTTTGGAGAGAATGGCAGGGAATCATGGCAGTGCCATTTTTCACTTTATGAAATTACATTTTTTAGGTGCAGCTCACTCTGCTTACTGCCATAGTGAAGCTGTTTCTCAAAAAACCATCAGAAACACAGGAGCTGGTCCAGCAGGTCTTGAGTTTGGCAACACAGGTAAGAAATTTGGAAAAAGTGCAGGATGATTTACCTTTCTGTTTTGTTTTGTTTTGTGGGAGTTTAATTAAAAGTTACAGCATTTAGATCCTGTTAAAATATTAAAACAATGCTTAACGTGTTTCACTGAACTGTAGCTGGTTGTAAAGCTTTTAAATGATTGGGCTGGCTACAGTTTTCATGATGATTTATGAAAATTTAACATGGACACTCTTTAGTGTTGCTGAAGGATATACTTATGTGAAAAAGACTTTGTCTGACTTAGGTGAAAATGATAATTTCTGATAATACCTCCTTCTAGGTGACTTCATTTCAGCTTTCAAATAAAAGTACCATATGGAAAAGGTAGATGCTTCAACATAGTTTCATGTTTTGTTCTACCTTCTAGAGTGGTTGTCTTTCTCTTGATTATTTTATGTTATTTACTTTTAAATTTTTATTAATTTATTTATTCATTTGAGATAGGGTCTTCCTCTATTGCCTGGGGTAGAGTGTAGTTGTGGTGTCATAGCCCATTGCAACTTCAAACTCCTGCCTCAGCCTCCTGAGTAGCTGGGACCACAGGCCTGCCCCACCAGACTCAGCTTATTTTTCTATTTTTCTGCAGAGACAGGGTCTTGGTGTATTGCTCAGGCAGGTCTGAAATGCTTGCTTGTCCTCAAGCAATTCTCCTGCCTTGGCTTCTCAAAGTCCTAGGATGATAGGTGTAAAGCCACTGTGCCTGGCCTCTGGAGATAATTTTAAAGTGCTAAAATTCTTTGATATTTTTGGCCTTCCTTGGAATTATTTCATGTTTTTGTTTAGAAGAAAAGAGGTTTACATTGATTCTGATTTCAGGAGTATGGCAACTCGCCTTAAAGATCAGGTCATCGTTTTAGAGTTGTAGAAATCAAAATAATAATAATTATAATAATTGTTAATAATTAATAATACAATATAATTATTAATCAAAATAATTTACTTTTTCTAGTGTAAAATCATTCAGCTCATAATGATTTAGTAATGTTCTTAATTTGATTCAAGAACAGATTAGATTTAACTATTGAAGTTAAGATTGTATCTGCACATGGGATCTGATTCAGATACTCAATTTATCGTTTTTCTCTCTTCATCTCCTTATAATGGTATATTATCAAAATTAAAAACCCTTTCATAGTACTTTGTCTAGTTCTAAACTATCATTTTTTCCTATTAATTTTTACATCTTTAAAAAATTTATTTGTAGCCGGGTGCAGCAGCTCATGCCTGTAATCCCAGCACTGTGGGAGGCTGAGGAGGCATAATTGCTTGAGCTCAGGAGTTCAAGACTTGCCTGAGTGAGAATGAGACCCCGACTCCTAAAAAAAAATGAAAAACTCAGCCAGATGGCTGCAGTGAGGCCTGTAATCCCAGCGGCTTCTGGAGGCTGAGGCAACAGGATGCCCACAGCCTGAGTCTGAGGTTGCAGTGAGATATGACGCCATTGTCCTCTGCTCAGCGTAGAGTGGGACTCTGTCTCAACAAAAAATAAAAAAAGAAGAAAGCAAAGAAATAAAAATAAATTAACAAGGAAATAAAAAAAAATTATTTGTAAGAACTTTTTGAAGTATGTTAAAAAAACTTTCTTAAGCATCTTCCTTTACTTGAAGCAAAGCAGTTTCCATAAGCATCAGTATTAATGTATTTTCTTTATTTACTTGTTTGGGACAGGGTCTTGCTCTGTTGCTCAGGCTGGAATTCACTGGTATGATCAGAGCTCACTGTAGCCTCGAACTCGTGGGCTCAGCAATCATAACCTACTGTGTGTGTGTATGTGTGTGTCTGTGTGTGTGTGTGTGTATGTATGGAGACAGGGCCTCAATATGATGCCCAGGTTGGTCTCAAATTCCCGGCCTCAAAACAGTCCTCCTGCCTTGCCTTCCAGAGTGCTAGGATTACAGGCATGAACCAATGTATGTATCTGGTTATTTATCTGTACTGAATTGAGTATTTTAGACTTCCTCTGTTTAGATCCTTGATTGATACATTTGTATCTCTGTTAGGATGAATTCAAAACAATTTTTTCATTTTTTTTTCTTTTACTCTGTTTCTTTTCTTTTTTTTTTTTTAATTAAATCATAGCTGTGTACATTATTGCAGTGTACTGGTTTTATATGCAATTTGAAATATTTTCATAAAACTGGTTAACATAGCCTTCACGGCATTTTCTTAGTTATTGTGTTAAGTTCATTTTTTTTTCTCTTTCTCTGCTTCATGTTTTAATTTTAAACTCTAAGTACTTATAGAATGACAGAATTGGAACAACTCACATTCTGTCAAAACAGTTTCTAAAAAGAAATTTGGCCTTGCTCTGTCTCTGCTTACCTGTAAATATTCAGGCAAGTGTTTTTGATAGTTTTCATTGTTTTCACAAGTTCTAAACCTTATCTCCATTGTGTATTAAGGCCTGTGTGTTTGTATTTAATAGGCAGCATATAGTTAAGCTGTGTATTGGGTTTTTTTTGGAGTTCAAACATAAATAGCTTTTAGTATTTATCAAATTTTGATAAATTTAATTAATTAAATTTTAATTTAGAATTTATTTTATGGGTTTAATTAATTAATTTAATTTATTAATTTATTCATTTGTGATAGGGTCTTACTCTGTTGCCTGGGGTAGAGTGCAGATGTTTGATAAAGCTTTCAGTATTTATCAAATCATGATAAAACACTTCAATCTCAGTGTATAGGGAGATTTTGCTTATAGGTTACAAAGTAGTATTGTGCTTACAGTCTGAAATTCACCTCTCACGCCACATTGATAGAGATCTGTTGTTTTTGACCCTGATAGAATTGCTGTTTTGAATAACACTGACACCATAAGCTTGTAGAAAAGGTCATCATGAGAAACTGCCTTATTTGGATCTGTTGACAGTTTGTTATTAAAGTCATTTATTCCATTACATATTTTCTAACAAGTTTTGGATTTTCCTGTATGTTGTTGTATAGTTGATTACCTTTCTGAATGGCTTGCCTGATCACAATTCTTTTTCACATTGGTGGTTTGAAACCTTAGAATCAAATGTAAGGATTCCCCATGAAAAGTATACAGGTCATTGTGGCATTCATTATTCTGCCTCTAGTTTTTTTGTTTTTGTTTTTAAATAAACAGTGTCTTACCTGTCACCCAGGCTAAAGTACGGTGGCATCATTGTAGCTTATTGCTACCTGCCAGATACTCAGAACGCTCAAGTGATCCTCCTGCCTTTTGCTATCTGGGACAACATGCATGAGCCACCTTGCCCAACTAATTTCTTTCTTTTTAATTTGTTTTTGTAGAGACAGGGTCTCATTATATTGCCCAGGCTGCTCTCAAACTCCTGGTTTCAAGCAGTCCTCCTGCCTTGGCCTCCCGAAGTGCTGGGAATACATGCATGGGCTACTGTACCCTGCCTTATTGGCTCTTTCATGCTTTCTAGCCTTAGATGCATTTTTATAAGCTTTGCTAAATCCTTTTCTAGAATAGAGCAGGGCCTTAACTCAATCTCAACAAAGGTTGGTATTGTTACTATTCCTGTTTTGTAGATGAGGAAACAGACACAGAGAGGCCCAATTAGTGTGGCACAGAGCTGGGGCTCAAATCCAGGTACTCTGGCTGCAGGGTCCATGTTCTTAACCCACTAAGCTATGCTGCATGTCTATTCTGAAAGTTAAGAATAACCTGGAGAATACACTTCCCGTGCCTAAAGCACTATTGTGAATAAGCCAATATATGTATGTATTTTCTAGTTTTAAGATGCTTGTGGATGATTATTTTATATTTGGCTATAAATAATTAATAAGCAATTTCTCTAGGCTTGCCTTTTCTGTCTCATTAATTAATGAGGTCTGAGTTATGAAAGAGTAAGCACACTTAGGTAAGTCTTTTCCCTGAAAGTTTTCTCTTTTATTCTCATATTTGTGAAATAAAACCTAATATCTATAGCTGGAGAATACCAATTTAAGTTAAGGGTACTGTAGTCCACTGAATTGTGTTGATTTTAATTGAGTTGTGAGGTTCTGTTTCTGCCATTTCCATGATTCGGGACACAATTGAGCAAATTTTTCTCATACTGCTCTTTCCTGTACAGTAAAGTTAGTATTATTTATTTATGCTTAGAATTAATTAAATAAAATACATATGAAATTTTAGTTCTTTTAATTTTAAATAAAATGATAGTATAATTGCAGGTATTGTTAGGAAGGGAAAGAAACAACCCTTGAATCCAAGGATTCATTTCAAAGATTTTTTTTTTTTTTTTGTGATTGTATCTTACCTTTATAAGGTAATTAGTAAGGAATACATGCAAGGGGCTAGACTTTAGTAATTATCTTCTTTAGTGCATAGAAGATAAATCATCATCTAAGTTTTTCTACCTATGAACTAGAGATGGTGGACTGAGAAAACCCATGTAAAACTATGTAGTCAAAAACTACCAGGATAGTTCTTCCCTGTGTGGGCTGACATGATCTGTGAAAATGGTTCGCTATTCATTTGACCCAGAAAACCCCACAAAATCATGCAAGTCAAGAGGTTCAAATCTTTGCATTTATGTTAAGAATACTTGTGAAACTGCCCAGGCCAAAAATGGTTTGTATATGTGAAAAGCCAAATATCACATTATTTATAAATTTTTTTTTTTTTTAAATTTCAGATTAATATGAGAGTACAAACAATTAGGTTACAATATTTGCATTTGTTAGGTAAGGTCCCTGTTGCAGTTGTGCCTCTCACCCAGGAGGTGTGCCATATACCCTTACATTGTGCTTATTAGGTGAGCACCTCCTACCCTGAAGATGTCACTTTAAAAAAACAATGTGCACCATTCCAATGTTATAATGGTGGAGCTGGTCAGTGTGCCCAGGCCAAATAGTGAGGCTGGGCACAGAGTTGGTGGCCCAAAAAGAGTACTGAATTTTTACTGCACATGCTTAAAAATATAGAGAATAATGTTGAACTTGAGATTTAGATGTGGATTCTCTGGTCATTGAGCATATCCAGGTGAACAAAGCACCCAGGATGTGTTGCTGAACGTACAGAGCTTTGGTCAGATTAATCCATACACGAGCTCCCTCTGCCACATGGAGATGATCCTTACTGAGAATGACAGAATTGTTCCAAAACCAGAAGAGGAGGTTGCAGAGAAGAAAAAGATATCCCAGAAGAAACTGCAGAAACAAAAACATATGGCATGGGAGCAGAGGCAATGTAACATAAATATAAATAACAGTTAAAAAAAAGAAAACCAAAACCCATCAGGATGACTACTGACATTGAGCTGAATGATAATTACCTTTAGTGGCTAAATCGTGAATCAGTTCATCTGTTTACTTAGAAACTCACATAGAAGCCCTTAAATTGGCTCAATTTAAAAGAATTTTTTTTGGGGGGGCAGGTTCTCACTCTGTTTCCAAGGCTAGGTTATAGTGGTGCCATCATAGCTCACAGCAACCTCAAACTTCTGAGCTCAAGTAGTCCTCCTGCCTCAGCTTCCTGAGTAGCTGGGAGTAGAGGTGCATGCCACTGCACCTGGCTAATTTTTTAATTTTTTGTAGAGATGGAGTCTCACTATGTTGTTCAGACTGAAAAGATATTTTTTGTTTGTGATTTTTAAATACAGAAATTGAAACGGAAACTCATTGCCTTTAATAACCTAATACCATTAGAACAACTTATGCATAAATAAATGCCATCAAATAGACACATTCTAAAAGGCAGATATCAGGATATTTATCACCACTTTGTAATGATCACAAAGATAATAAACAAAAGATAGGAAGACAGAGCAAAAGAGTTAACATTCTAAATGTTTATGAATGAAGACCAGTGAGTAATGGTGCGATGAGGCATCACAGTGGAAAACTGCTGCTGTGTGTGTCAATAGTGAAAGCAACTTCAGAACAGTGTATATGAAGCTGCTCTTTATAAAATAAATGTATGTGTGTTGGAGAGCTGTCTGGACAGATACACACCATGGTGTTGGTCGTGGCTATTTGGAGAATGGGGAGTTGAGATGGGGAAGAGTTGGCTAATTGGGGGAGATTTCTTTTTAAATTACACGCTTAAAAATTGTGATATGGGGCTGGGCGAGGTGGCTCACACCTGTAACCCCAGCACTCTGGGAGGCTGAGGTGGGTGGATTGCTTGAGCTCAGGACCAGACTGACCAAGGAGACTCTGTCTCTACTAAAAAAACAAAACAACAAAACCTAGCTGGGGCGATTGTGCTAAGTGCCTGTAGTCCCAGCTACTTGGGAGGCTGAGGCAAGGGCATCTCTTGAGCCCAAAAGTTTGAGGTTGCTGTGAGCTGTGATGCCACAGCACTGTACCCAGGGTGACAGAGTGAGGCTCTGTCTCAAACAACAACAACAAAAAATTGTGATATGATTTGGTAATAATTGTTTCTTTTAGCCATGACCATATATAAAAATTACAGATCACTGTAACAAAAAGCAAGACCACTAAATTCGTGTCACCCCGTTTGGAAACAGTTAGATCTCTTATAAGTATACGCTCATACTATATTGAAATAGTTAATAATATTCTGTGAGGTTCTTAAAGCTAAGCACTACTACTTGTTATCTCTTTATTCCCAGGGCCTAGTCAGTGTCTCCATAGGAGATACTTAATAAATATTTGAATGAAGAATAAAATATGGGTGAAATGTGTAGTATATGTAAGATACACCACATGTTGTGAATAATCTCACTGATACTTAAAGGAGTTTAAAAACACATGAAATTTATGTCCCAAGGCTATCTCAGCCAGTTAACTTTTACCAGATTTAACTTTATTTTCCTTTTCCTAGCCACTTTTTTTTTCATTAATATAAAGGTACATACAATTAGGTTATATCACATTTGTTAGGAAAACTCCTACCTGTATTTAAGCCTAACTTCACTTTGAATTTGAGTCTTAGAACCAACTCATCTCAATTTATATTTTGATTCCTTGAAACATTAGACATTATAGAATTATGACTGTATACAAATTATAATGAGTCTAAATGAAATGCAGCCAATACCCAATGTGTGTAATCATTGTAGCACTGGCTTGATAATAAATCCAGCATTTTTGATTTCTGTGTGGAGAACTGTTTCAACTAAATCTTTCTTGCCTTTGTCTTTTCATTAGGATTCTGATAATCCTGACCTTCGAGACCGGGGCTATATTTATTGGCGCCTTCTTTCAACTGACCCTGTCACAGCCAAAGAAGTGGTCTTGTCTGAGAAGCCACTGATCTCTGAGGAGACAGACCTTATTGAGCCAACTCTGCTGGATGAGCTCATCTGCCACATTGGTTCTCTGGCCTCTGTGTACCATAAGCCCCCCAATGCTTTTGTGGAAGGAAGTCATGGAATCCATCGCAAACACTTGCCGATTCATCATGGAAGGTAAGTAGGAATGAACTAGGTTCCATTCTTTATTTAGAGTTGGTTGTCTTAATGCTTTTATAGCCTGGGAAACAACTTGCTATGCGTTTTACTAACTTAACTACTGTACCGAAGGCTCCATCTGAATCCCAGTGACCACACATATAGTAGGGGAAAGGATCCTCTGTGTTCCAACCTAGAAGTACAATTTTTAGAAAATTTTAATAAATAAGACCTTCTATGGTAACATCTGAAAGGTGCTTAAGTTTCCAGTGAAAAGAGGCTAGAAATATTCCAAAAATTGGAAACTTGGGGAAAAACCCATATGTACATACATTTATCTTTATGCTTTACTGTGGCTCTGGTTAAAGTTAGCAGGTATTACTTCCCTTAATCTGCAAAGCTATTAAGGAAATAATATTTGCAGGATTGTTTTATAAAAACAGCCAAAATTCTGTGTGGACATAGTTTGCACCAAATTACATTGATCTTATCAGTAAGGAAATGGTTATGAATAGGCTCTGAGGTAACACGAAGCTCTTGTTTTGTAGCTATCTTAAAATTTTAATTAGGGAGAAGTATTCTAATAAAACTCTTAAATTGAATATCTCATGAAGCCACCTTCTGGAAGGATAGAAATTGTCTCTGAATCTGGTGTATATATATAACGTAAACGTCACACACCTCCAAAAAAAAAAAAAATGGATATCTCAGAATCTGATTCCTTTATCAATCAAAATAAACCTTAAGTCTAAATAGAATTTTCTTCTAGAGTAGTTAGAATAATTGAGCTTACATTAATGGTATAGTTCAGGGGTCCTCAAACTACAGCCCGCAGGCCACATGAGGCAGTGTGATTGTATTTGTTTTTTTTCTTCAAAATAAGATATGTGCAGTGCGCATAGGAATTTGTTCATAGTTGGTTTTTTTGTTTTTAAACTATAGTCCGGCCCTCTAAGGGTCTGAGGGACAGTGAACTGGCCCCCTGTTTAAAAAGTTTGAGGACCCCTGGTATAGTTCTTATACCATTCTCTAATGTATATTGTTTAAGTGTGGCCAGAGAATAGGATTTATTGCTTTACAAATTAGTATACTCAGTATTTTAGCTCCATTTAAACAGACTGTGTCATAAATAAATAAGAAAGGGCAGCACTCAAGAAAATGATTAGTACTTTTTTGTGGCCTTTTAATTAAGTTGAATTTTTGGTTTTAGGGCAGGTTCTGTGATTCTTTAACCCAAAAGAGATGGGAGTTTTCATAAGGATTAGGCCTTAACTTAAGGTGTTTCTCTTTATAGCAAGCTTTTTTGGAAGATAGGAGAGGAAAGTCTTACTCTGTCACCCTGGCTAGAGTGTAGTGGCATCATCATAGCTCACTGCAACCTTGAATTCTTGGGCTCAAGCAATCCTCCTGCCTCAGACTCCTGAGTAGCTGGGACTGTAGGCATATACCATGATGCCTGGCTAATTTTTACTGGAGATGGGGTCTTACTCTTGTTCATGCTGGTCTTCTGGCAGCAATCCTTCTGCCTTGGCCTCCCTGGCTGTTAGGATTACAGGCATGAGCTACTTATATCTGGCAGGCAAGCATGTTTAACATTCTCTAAATAACAACTATTTAACTTATTTTTTTAGTCTGTGCTTTAAGTTTGATATAAATATGGCAACTTTTCTGTTGTGACTTGCCTCTATATCATTTATATACCATTTTAGTCTAGCCCTTGGTCTTGATAACTTTTGATCCTCAGATGGGAGGGGGAAATGAAACAAATCGACAAAAAGAACACAAGGAGAGAAACAATATTTAAATTATCAAAAAAGAAATAGTCTCTTACATAGGCTGTTACCTTATTACCTGAGTAATAGACTTTGATTTGTTACCTTCACAATTCCTTATGTGGTTCCTGTTTGGATAGCCTATCTTTTGTCCATTTGTACTTGTTTTGTATTTTTAAAAGTAAATACAAATACTTGGAAAAATCCCCTTTGATATAAATGGGAATGTTACATTGCTTCAAATGGCATGTCTCTAAAGTATTGACATTACCTAGCTCTCTTCTGAAGCATAAGGTTAGGTTAGTCAATGATAAGAAATAAAGCAACATTTTAAAACCTTGTTCTGCCTCTTCTAGGGGCTTAAAGATACTTAGCTAGGTCTTCTTAAGTCATTTGGAAAAGAGAGGGTGCTTTTTACTTGGGTATTGCTCACTGTGCTTATACTTGTCAACTACTCTATGGGGGTGAGGTGATAAGTAGTTGTCTAATTTGGAAAAATCTTACCTTTTAAAAATACAGCTTTAATGACAGTTATGCAGTCATTTTCCATGAGTTCACATGGGAAATATTTCCATGTTCTCTTGTATTTTCTGTTTAAGAAGAAGGTATACTAATGGTTTATCATGTTTTTGTAAAATCTATATGATCATTTACTTTTTTATCTAACTCAATTTATTTTCTCACAGTAATAAAGAAAAATATGTGTATTGATACCTATTCTGTCTCGTGTTTAGAGGTACTAATAAATCCATGTATTCTGTAACATTTTCTAAATGGCACATATCATAAGATGGCAGAATTTCATGTATAGATAAGCCTGTACAAGATTTCATATTTTTCTTGCCAAGTATATATGCAATAGGTTTATTCTTTTAATTTCTTTCTTAATATTTGGCCCCTTATCATCTTGGCTTCCTTGACACTTTTTCCTCTTAAGCCATCTTCCTTAGGTTTTTTTTCTCTTTCATTTTTGCAGTCCTCTGTTTAGTCTCTTCTCTCATCCTTAATCTTAGGTGTATCAAAAAGCTTCATCTGAGCTTTTTTTTCTGTGCTGTATATTCTCTTAGGGAACTTATCTATTAACTACAGCTACCACTAATACAAGTCTTTACCATTTACATCACATTTTCATTTGGTCCTCACTATAATAAAATCTTGCGTTTGGGTGATACTGTTATTTTATCACCTGTGAAAAACTGTGTCTCATGAAAGTTGTCACTGCCCCAAATTAGGCAGTTAGTGGAGCCAACACATGTTCTTAGTCTTCTAATTCCAGATCCCCTGTTTTTACCACTCCCCATCCCAATAAGACATGTATATGAATTTCTTCCCAAATTTACTTCTAGCTCTGTCAGTCCCTTGTCCTTAGGTGTCTGTTGGACTTGTCTACCTGCTTTTTTTCTCTTTTTTTAAAGAGACAAGTCTCAGTTTGTCACCCAGAAGGAAGTACAGTGATACAAACGTAGCTTACCACAACCTCACACTCCTAGCAATTCTCCTGCTTCATTCAGCCTCTTACCTAAGTAGCGAGGACTACAAGGTGTGCGTCACCACACCCAGCTATTATTATTATTTTTTTTATTTTTGGTAGAGACAGAGTCTGTCAGTGTTGCCCAAGCTGGTCTCCAACCCCTGGTCTCAAGTGATCTTCCTGCCTTGGCCTCCCGAAGTGCTGAGGTTACCGGAACGAATATCACTCCTCGCCTGTTTCTCTTAACTTGAGTGTCATATATATGGAACCTACAGATTTTACTCATTTCTGATGTCTTTCACTCAGTCTGTGAGATTGATCTTTATTGTGTTATCAGTAGTTTGCTCTTTACTTTGGTGTGTAATATTTTGTTCTGTGAGTATGCCAGTTATGTCTTCTGTTGATATACCTTTGGGTTGTTTTCGGTTTGGGGCTGTTACAAGTAAAGCTGCTATGAATATTATTGAATGACTTTTCATAGACTTAATATTGCTTCTCTTGGGTATATAGCTAGCAGTAGAACCCCTGGGTCATAGAATAGATGTATATTTAGCTATAGGAAACACTGCTGTTTTGCCAAAGTGATTGTACCAATATATACTTCAATGTATGGGTTCCCAGTAATCTACATCATCAGCAACACGTAATACTGTCAATCATTTTAGTTTTAGCCATTCCGGTGGGTATGTAGTGTTGTCTTATTGTACAGTAGAACCTCTGTAAGTTGACGACCCAAGGGACTATCACAAACTGGTCAAAATACAGAGAGTCACCATAAGGAACTAGGCCGACTATATTGATACATTCATCTGGTCTATGAAAATAAGGTCAACTTAAGGAGATGTAGGGAGGTGGTTGACTCTTAGGGTTCTGTAGTTTTAATTTGTATTCTTCTGATGTTTTCAGGTTTGTAGATACTTTCATGATATGCTTATTTAAGTCTTTTCCTATTTAACAAGTTGTCTTTCTCTTAATGATTTGTAGAAATTGCTTATATAATTTGGAAGCAAGTGCTTTGTAAGTTATATGTATTGTGAATATCTTCTCCTAGTCTGTCTTAAAAATCTTCTTAATTCTAATGTTTTTAATTTTAATGAAATCCAGTTCATCAATTTTTTCTTTCATGGTTAGTACCTTTTGTTGAAACTTTTATCTACTCCATAAGATGCTCTTCTAGGTTTTCAGCTGGTTTTGCCCTTCATAATTATGTCTGATTTATCTCAATTTTGGTTTATATGTTGAGGTATAGGGGTCACACTTAATTTTTTTCCTGTACAGCTATCCAGTTGACTCAGCACCACTTATTAAAAAGATCATCAGTTTTCATGCTAGTCTTTTTAATATGTCTTGGAACTCACCACTTTTTTATTTTTACCACTTGTTGGGCATATATTATTGCTTATATAGTTAATGCAGTTTAGGTTTCTCCTAGCGGATCTTCATGTTCGTTCCTGATTTCCAACCATTATACACATAGCTGCTAGAATAATGTTCCTCTAATGTTATTTTTAGGTTTTTTTTTTCTTTGTTCAAGAAATAAAAGTGATTCTGCATTTCCTAGCATATCAAACATTAACTCTCCAGACTGATTTTCAAAGTTGTACTTCCCTGGTCCTCTCTTCCCCCTCAAATCTTAACCATTCACAATCTCTAGTCTTGCCAGTCTCTTTTTTGCCACTCCTAAAGTCAAGTCATTCATCACTGTGCCCCCTCGTTGGATGTCTCTCCCTGGTGGTTCCTCATAAGACCATTCTGAGAAGCTTTTAGTATCAGCACCCATAGTTTTATTTTGCTTCTCTTCTATACCTTTATGCCCTGTCAGTATGCAGACACATAATACTTGTTTCTGCTGTTAACACAGTAAGCTTGCTTTTCAGAGATTTTGTAAACGCTGATTTTTTGTTAGTGCATAGTAAGATATTTGAGGATGGAAACCATATATTTCTCCTTACAGAGAGAACCATGGAATGCTTCTTCCAGTGTTCCTTCATAGACATTTAATTAAAATTGACCAACAAAGTTACATAATATAATTTATTTTCATCTTAGCAACTGTGTTTTGATAAGAACAAGAATTGTTATCGCTTCATGAACATGCACAAATGGTTATGAAAGGACTTCTTCCTTGTGTGATTTATAGTTACACGTTTGACATCCATTTGCTGCCCTGTTGCTATGTTGTGGGTAAAACTGACTTTTTTCTTTTCTCCTCTTTGTGTCCCTGTGACTATAGCACTGATGCAGGTGACAGCCCTGTTGGCACCACCACTACTACCAACCTGGAACAGCCTCAGGTTATCCCCTCTCAAGGTGACCTCCTCGGGGATCTTTTAAACCTTGACCTTGGCCCCCCAGTCAATGTGCCACAAGTATCCTCCATGCAGATGGGAGCAGTAGATCTCTTGGGAGGAGGTCTAGATAGTCTGGTAAGCATCTTTCCTGTCCTTTCTTTCTGACTTATTTTTAATTCGTGATATGCTAGAGAGCTTTAAATTATTCAGATTTTTAGAACTAGACTTTTCCTTGATGAGCAGTAATGTCCTTTGATAAAAGACAGGATTATTTTGTCTTTAGAAAGTTAATTACAGTACTCTTCATCATTGGTTATAGGGTATATCTACAAGCATATGGGATTATTTTATTGTCCTGCCTCTAAATAGAGCTTCTGATATTTAGCCAACCTATTGTTTAGCAGTCTTAATGCTTGTTATCCTTCCAGAGTTTACTATTGCTCCTATTTCTTAACTCTGGATTGCCCCTCTAAATTCTTTTTGTGACCTGAACAGCATTAAAGAGGTCTTGTACAGATCAGATCATCCTATTTTGAGGTTTTCAAACTTTGCCTTTTTATCATTGACTTATACACTAATTCTAAAAGGTTTCAAGGCAGGCATTTGAGCCATTTTTGTATAAAATATACCTTTATTACAGTTGAAAGGACTGCTTGCTTGGTTCTTTTTTTCCCTTCCTTACCTGCTCTACACTGTCATACTTCCAATTTAATTAGCTTCCAGGATTCTAAAACTAAAAGGCTCCAAAGTTCATAACTGTGAATATGTGCCACCAATGGGAACCAAGATTATCTTTTGTTGCTGTACAAGATAAATGAGAAATATTAAGGATGGCCAGTGGAGAGCAGGCCAGAAATAACAGGTCTTATCACATGACTCCCTACAAACTAGGTTCTTGACTGTGGTGGAATTAGAGGCTCTTTGAGATAGACAATTGTAAATAAGATGTTTGTCAACCTAATGACTATAAAGATGCCCAAGAATAATTTGTATCCCAGTATCACTGGAAGCCAGATAGCAGATGTGAAAATATACGTCCTCAGAGATGATATAAACAAAACAACCTATTGTTGAATAATCTTAATTTTTATTATCATTTCCAGAGTTTACATATCCAGAGTTTACTAATTTTTGTGTGTGACCTGAACAACATTAAATCATCACAAGAAATTTGTGAAATTAATTTTGTTAAAGCTCTTTCTTTTGCCCTCTAGGGAGAATGGTGTTGAAGTATATGTAGCCAAAAGCTACATATTCTTTATGAACAGTATTGTGTCTCAAGTTTATGCCAGCCAGTGCAGGTGCATTTACTTTTTGTGCTGACAGAGAGGCCAAGGAAATAAGGTTACAGTAATGTCATATGTCTGTGGGTCATGCATCTTACTAATGGAAAGTCATTACTTCTAGAATCTGTACATTGGCCAAGCTGTAGATTCTGCCTTATGTTGACACAGTGAATATAAGCAAATACTTTTTATGTTCATATGTTTAATGAATGGGATTTACTGATTATGGTAACGTAAGCAGAATAGTTTTCTCATGTGATTATTCTGCATTGCCATATAGCCTCCTTACCAACTCAGGACACTGATGAATGAATATTTAAATATTCATAGAGGCTCCCAAATTTTCCATAATTTTGCTGCTTAAGACAAGGATGCATCCTTGTCTGCATCCTTGTCTTAATTATGGGATTATGAAAAATCCTATAATTTCCCTTATGAAATTAAAATAGCTTTTCCTGTTCTGTTGACACATCAGCCAGAGGTTAAATGTTCCAACCTTCTGAAATTTATGCCTTAAGCCACTTTTCCCTGGTGGGTACCGAACAGTCAAAAAGAAACTCCGACAAGTTTTGCTTCAGGTAGAAAAGTTGTTAGCACTTGCTTGGTAGCCAGAGTTGCACACGGACCTTTTCCCTTTTTCTTTTCTTTTCTTTTTTTTTTTTTTTCTGTGAGGTTTATTCTTTTTTGGGAGAGAAGCAAGTTGTTTTTCCAGTTGGATTTCTAAATATTATACAGGCTTTGCTAGGTAGGCCCAGTTATGTTGTTGTATAACTCTAAATTTTAGCTTTTCCTAACTTTGGGATTTAAAATGGTATCCTTGGCATTGTAACCCCCAGAAAGTGTTTACAGTGCCATTTTCTTCAGCCTATTCTGGAATAAGAATATCCCAGAAATCAAAATGAGAAGGAATAAATGCCCTTATTTTTGCTTTGGATCTGTATGTGGTTAAATATATATTCACTCGGAGAACCAAAATTCCTTTTATAAGACCATGACAAGGAAGGCCTAAATCTGGCTGTGCAGAAGAAAATGAGTTTCTAAGGCAGCAGTGGACTATGCCACTTTGAAAATGCTTTCATTGTTAAATTATCTAATTTAAACAGGAAAATAATCCTAAAAGTTGTGACTTAATCTATAGAGATAGTGCCATTTCTTGACCGCATCCTTGTCTTAAAGCAGCACTTGTCAAAACAAACAGTGGAATGCATGTGAGTCTCCTAGAGATTGTGTACAAGACATGATTTATTTGGTATGAGGTGGGACCTGGTAGTCTGCATTTTTTTTTTTTTTTTTTTTTAGAGACAGAGTCTCACGTTGTCGCCCTCGGTGGAGTGCTGTGGCGTCACAGCTCACAGCAACCTACAGCTCTTGGGCTTAGGATTCTCTTGCCTCAGCCTCCCGAGTTAGCTGGGACCACAGGTGCCTGCCACAACACCCGGCTATTTTTTTGTTGTTGTTGCAGTTTGGTGGGGCCTGGGTTTGAACCTGCCACCCTCGGTATAATGGGGCCGGCGCCCTACTCACTGAGGCACAGGCGCCGCTCGGTAGTCTGCATTTCTAACAGGCTCCCAGGTGATGCTGATACTACTGGTCCATAGGACATAGTTTGCACAATAAGGACGTACATGGTAAGGACTTAGAATATTTGTGACCACTGTGAAGTACTTTGGTTTCGTGTTTCAATTATAGCTGCTAGCTACCTAGATACTCACATTCCTTTTTTTCTTGACTTAAGTAGTACCATAACAAACACAGTCCTGGAGAGAGGGCTCCTCCCTTACCTTACATTAATTGAGGGAAGGCAAGGTTTGTGAAATTATTTTGTTAAAGCTCTTTCTTTTGCCCTCTAGGGAAAATAGTGTTGCTAGGAATGACAGAATTTGACCCAAATGCCTACTTAAAATATGGCCGGGGTTAGAATTGTGTGATTGTTTGGCAAACAGCATTTAGGTTAGCTCAGTGATCATGTCAGGAAGGCTAGACTTGTGGGGTTTCTAAGAGAACCTCACCCACAGAGGTCAGTGGTGTGCTGCTAATGAAATACTGCCTGGCAACTGCTGACCTCTGTGGTTCTCAACTCTGGCTGCAAAATTAGTACCATTAAAATGTTGTTAAAAAATATATACTGTCAATACTTGGGTCCAAGAGTAGTTAAACAAAACTTCTGGGAAGTGGGACCTTAGATGGTGCTACTTTTTTTTTTTGCATTTTTTGGCCAGGGCTGGGTTTGAACCCGCCACCTGTGGCATATGGGGCTGGTGCCCTACCCCTTTGAGCCACAGGCACTGTCCCAATGGTGCTACTTTTAAGCTGTAACCCACGTTACTGTAATTTTGCAGCAGGGTTAAGAACATTGAGCCAAATTAAATTCCAAATGGAGTTAAATAGAAATGTTAAAAGCTGTTCTCTAAATTAAGACAATGATTTTGGCAAAAGAATTATATTCTAGAGAGCCTCTTTGGCACCTACTACAAAACTGACATCTCTGACTTTCCCTTTGTTCTTAATAACCCCCAGGATATTTTTCCATTATGACATTTTTGTTAGGTGACCCACCATATCAGAAGTTGGCCAGAAGTGAATTGACCAATTTACATATAGTTGCTCTGTCTCCGATTCTTCCATAATTGGAGAACAGAAGTTGAGGACATTTTTATTTATTTATTTATTTATTTATTCTTTGAGACAGAGTCTCACTATGTCACCCTTGGTAGAGTGCATGGTGTCACAACTCACAGCAACCTCAAACTCTTAGGCTCAAGGAATTCTCTTGTTTCAACCTCCCGAGTAGCTGGGACTACAGGCACCTGCCACAAGGTCCGGTTACTTCTGTGTTGCAGTTGTCATTGTTGTTTAGCTGGCCCAGGCCGGGTTCAAACCCAGCAGCCTCAGTGCATGTGGCCAGTGTCATAACCACTGTGCTATGGGTGCCGAGCTGACATTTTATATTTTGATTTATCCAACTATTTTCTATTCCTCTTTCTTAAAACTTGATATTCATCACAAGGTGTTTTTATTCTTCCCTTTTCATGCCTGTTGATTCTCCTGTTAGATCTTGTGCTAGTTCATCTTTTATTATCATACTTGTGAAATTTTGAGATTTAGTGAATTGTGACCTTTTTCTAAAGCTGTTATCCTTCGGCATGGAAGGGTAAAAAAGGATTTAAGAAATGCTTATCAGTTATTATTTACCACAACATACCTGAATGTGCTAGCCTTATTCCCTCAATAGTAGTGACTTGTAACATCTGCGATTCTTAAAGAGGAGTAGGTTGGGACTCTTGCTGGGATGTGAAGACACACACTATGCCTCCCAGATGATTAACTTGTCTGCTTTTTAAAGGACACCATCACCTTCGAAAATCACTGAGTTAGGCAGAGATTTAAAAATGGAAATGCCTCTTCATCATAGGACTTGAACCAAATAGATTTCCTGCCTCCTCTTTTTAGTCTCCTTGTAAGAACATGCCCATCCTAGTTTTTTGCTCACCCTTCAGCGTATTCTCTTTTACTTGCACTATGTAGATAGAGTCTTCTGTTCGTTAGTATAAACTTGTCTGTTGCCTTGAGGTGGTGTGAATTCAAGTAATGTAACTTATGTGATTAATCTGTTCTACATGTAGAACATGATGGTATACTATTAAGATATAGGCTTGCAAAGTATTTATTTGGGTTTTTTTGTTTATTTCTTTTAGAAGCCATATATATGGGGAGGTTTTCCTTTTTTTTTTTTTTCTTTAAATGCCTCTGACACTTAATCTAAGAAACTGCCTGTTCTGGGTAACGTGATTTTTCTCACAGTGCAAATCCTTCCGGTTTGATGTAATGTGTGACCTGATGCCCATGCTTATAGCTCTCACATATGTGTTAGGTGCTCTTGAGCCTGGCATCTGTGAGGATTGCTGAAGTATTATAATAATTGAATCTCAATTATTTGTTGCCTTTACTTCTCATCTGTCCGCAGAGGCCTTGACTAAATAAAATACAGCCTATTGTTCATCCAAGGTGCTGTGCATTACTCTTTTAGAAAAACAGTGCTGTTGTGTATCAAAAATGGAAAGAAGGCATTACCTAGAGTTCTTTTTTTCTGTGAAAGATTTCAAAAGATTTCATACTGGAGAAGTATCCTCTGTGTGCCCAGCTGGACTGGAACAGAATGTAGGAGAAACTACCTTTTCCTGGCTCCCAGTGTATGTTTTTCAAAACCTCTTGCTTGTTTCTTACAGGTTTTGACCTTTCAGATATTTTAAACAGTCATGAGCTGTTTATTAATAAATCGTTTCAAGGTTTTTTAGCCTACACGAAATCCTTCATATGTATTAGTTTTACAGCTTCATTTTTTTTTCCTTTGCAGTGATTTAAGAGCTTAGTTTTTAGAGTTTGCCTTATGTGAAGAGATCTTTGTAAGTTGTTGCCCAGTTTTGCCCAGTAAATTTTTCAGTGTGGCATCTGCAACCCCTGTCTTTTTATGAATGCAAAGGTTAGTCAAGGCTGGACTCAGGCAGTTTTGGGAGTAGTTAACTAATTTTTGAGTGTTAATCTCTGTGCTAGAACTTTTATAATTTCCAATCCCCAAAACAACAAGGTGTATTGGGCTTCATCTTACAGGAAATTGAAGGTCACATAATGTAATCAGTCGCAGAGTTGGGATTTGGACCCAAGACTTCTAAAAACTTCAGAGGTTATACACTTTCCACTATCTTATGATTCTTCCAGTTTGGTAGTTATTGTCACCTTCTGGAGTAAAATCCAGGTGCATCTAACTTTGATCCTTCTCAATCTGGGATATGCAGTCTCTAGAGTACAGAGCAGAGCCGAGGGTACATTTGAAGCTACAGGATAAACATGACTTCTCCAGTATGAAAATGGTCTTGCAGTGTCAGTCTTACTTGTTGGTAAGTAATATAAATACAGGATAAGCACCAGTGTGTTATGGCTTAGAATGTAAAGTTGCAGCACTAGTTAAGACATGACACATGACTTGCTTGTCTTGGGCCTCTGCATGCTCTACACCCCAGGTGCCCTGGGGTATATAAGTTGGGGCTAGAGGGTTCCTCAGAGGCACTTGAAAGTTTGGGAACTATAGAAGTATATTTCATTCATGAAAAGAGAAACTGGATAAGTTTGTACCCCTTGCTTGAAGTAAAAGGAACAAAGATTTCCTCTTTTCCATCTTGTTGGCAGTGAGCTGTGGTAAAACACGTACATTCAGGACAATTAAATGACATGTAGGTGTTCTTCTGCTGCAAATTTGCTATCAAAATTACTCCAAGAATATGTTTGCTCTCTAGAAAGGGTTTTGGTTGGGAGGAGAGGGTGGAGGGTGTTCTTTTTTTTTTTTTTTCTTCCATTGGTGTTGGTAATGGTGCAGATACTGTGCTCTAGGCCACTTGGTAAACAGTTTTATCAGCCTTTTATCCATCTGGTGAGAATTTTCTCTAATAAAGTGATTCATTTCAAAATTGTGTCCCAAGAAATACTGCCCGTAGCCCTACTTATAGTTATTGGAACAGTCATACATTCAATAAATAAATATTTCTATGCTTACTATGTCAGTCTCTATTCTGTGTACTAGGCATATAGTTGTGAATGAAACAGAGTCCTTGCAGTCTAGTGGGAGAAGAAAAATGATACATATGAATATATTGAGGTAGCAAATGCTGTGAAGGAAAGTGAGGCAGGATGCAGAGGTTCTCCTATGGATTTCCACTGTATTCAACATTGAGTTCTGCCTGACCAAAGAGAGGCATGATGGCCATTCTGAGGACTTTTTGTCCCACATCAGGAAGTATTCTGTTATATCCACCTACTGTTCTACTGATTTTTTGTGATCTCAACTCATTTATGCTATTTCATTATCAAGTCTGCTCTCAGCCATCATTTTAGTAAATTTTGCATGGTTACAGAGTCTTTTCACCAATTTGATTAGTTATATTTTTATGATGCTTCTTCTGAACAGCTTTTGAAGATCAAATTAAATTGCAGCTCAATAGCAAAAAAAAACAAACATGTTTTTCACCTATTAGATGCTGCGTGCCTTCTAAAATTTAAACCCTGATAAGAAAAACACAGGTTGATGTTTTTGACACCAATAGAATTTTGACAATAGTATTATTATTGTTCTGTTGACTTCCAAGTAACAGCTATTAGTAAGCTACTAATGCAACTTGGAACATTACTTAGATTCCCTTCTACTCAATTAGTTCTGAAAAACATGAAATAAAACAAATGATAGCTCTAGATAAGAGCATAGAGCTTATGATCTGTATTTCCAATTAAGAGAATGTCTTCAGGTACCCAGACAGTGCCACAGTTTTAGAAGCAAATAGACGTATTATACTTTGGACTGGTCAGACATACCTTAAAGGAGCTAACCCAGATCCGTCACTGTGACAGTTTGTAAGATTTTTTTTTTTTTTTTTTTTGGTCTGTTCAATGGTTATCTCAGTTGATATGCCTTTATAAAAGATGTTATTTTTCTTTTCTTTCATGGAGTCAGGCAGATTTGTTCCTTAGAATTTCTGTCTTGAGTTCTCTTTCTGTATTTCTGCTAATGTAGCATATTGCCCTTGGATGAGAGTGTTTCTATTTGGTAGCTATAGCTGAACTAGACCCTGTATACAGGTTCAGCTCTGGAACTTTTGGATCTATCTGCTCTGCTGCAGAGCTCATGTAACCATGCTAAAATCCTTTTAGCCCATAAGTTATAATAAGTCACACAAAATCACTGCTGTCCATTCAGTTACTGAATTAATAGTGCAACAACATATTATTGTGTCAACTCAGCATAGACTGAGTCCTGTGCAGCATTACATCAGACATGTAAAGTGACCACATGACAGTGACTACTATCTTTGACAGTAGCCAGATATTAGTATTAATTTCAGTGCTATTTAATACTACAACTACTGTGGTTGGAGGTTACTGTGATTGGACACTGTGGGAACTATATCACTAGCAGAAAATTCATGCTTGGGTATCAGTCACAGCCCTTTAGGAAAATTCTGTTCAGTTTTCAGCATTTGAAATAATTATATTCCCCAAATTGGAATCTTTCCCCTTTCCTCCTCTGTCCTGATTTAGTTGATCTGTGGTTGAAATGTTTTCTTCATGAAGAATGTGGCAGCCTCAGTAAGGCCATCCTGAGAACAATGGAAAGTGGACACTTAGAAGGGACACTTAAAACGCTGGGTTTGGGCACTGAAGATTAGAATCAAAGCCATCCTCTGCACAGTTGTTCTTTTCACTCCTGGCTCCCACTAGCTCACTGGATAACAGAATTTTACAAGTCCAGGTTTGATTGATTTTGTATTCTAATAAGTATGGATTGGGAATATTTCCAGACAGATGAACCTAACTCCAAAATAATGCTGGCAACTGAACTGAAATGGTTCATGTCTAGAACAGGCTGATAAACAACAACTTTCTTGGGTATTTCTTCAGCTTCATAGCTAGCTAGCTTGTGTGCTTGCTCCCTCCCTCCCTCCTTTTCCTTTTTGATTAATATCTGCTTTATCCTGCTTGTCACTTGTAGACAGGAAGGCCAGTCACTGGGTAATTGGCTTCCGTCCTTCCTGACATCTTCCCATTAGTCACTCACACCCATCATCATGCTGTCACCTTGCCCCATTTTCAGAGAGGAAGATCACCTCCTTAGAATTTCTTAGTCAAGAGGAAAAATGCTGAATAAAGTCTGAATAAGCTATACCCTTGCTAGTTAGAAAACACATGATATTGAAATTGTCCTTTCCCTTTGCTCTGTGGACACAGCACAGTTAGGTGAACTTTTATATCACTATGTGTCTCGGATATCCTTTGAGCCCTGTCTTCAAAAATAGAGTTTTTGAATCTAGCTGAGTAGTATCTGCTACACTGAACAAAAACAGGGAATATGAGGACTGCTTTTCAGTTTCTTCCATGATTTTGAACAAAATTGACAAGTAGCGTTGGGGAAGAGGACATTCAGATCTTTTACAGCTAAGGTAATATTCACATGATATGCAAAGATAAAAAGAATGAAATCTAAGAAAATAAGGGGTATAAATGAGCTTTATTTCCTTTGGTCTTAGCACCCCCACTGAGTATCTTTTTCTCAATGCCTTTTATTGAATTTAATATATTTGGTAAAACTGTTTCCTTTCCAATGTATTTTTACTTGTCTGCCGTTGAGTACCAACCAGATCCATTAATAAGGCTGGCCAGAAGGGCAGAGAATGGTTAAAGGCCTTCAGAAAGTTATAAAATCAGGCTGAGCACAGCGGCTCATGTAATCCTAGTGCTCTTGAGAGGCCAGGGAAGAGAATCATTTGAGCTCAGGAGACCAACCTGAGCAAAAGTGAGAACCCATCTCTACTAAAAATAAAAAAAAATTAGTCAAGTGTGGGATGCCTTTAGTCCCAGCTTCTTGGGAAGCTGAGGCAGGAGGATTGCTTGAGCCTAGGATTTTGAGGTTACTGTGAGCTAAGCTGATGCCACTGCACTCTATCTGGGGCAACAAGCTAGACTCTGTCTTTAAAAAATAAAAAAAGTCAAAGAACCACATCCAAAGGATCAGGACAAATGTGCTTTGTAGAGCCCCTTCTGTAGCTTTTGTATTTAGCCTTTTCTTTCCTTTGTTAAAGTTTTTCTCTCTGCTCAATTTCTTTTTATTCATAAGTAAGCGCCAGAATCATTTCTGAGCAGATGAATTTTGTCTGACTCCAAAATAATTAATCTCTGACTCAGTGTTTTCAGCCTTGTCTGTACATTGGAATCAACTGGGGGAGCTTTTCAAAATTCTCATGCCCAGGCTTTACCTCAGAACAATTAAGCTACTATCTCTTGGGGCGAGACTCAGGTATCAGTATTTTTTAAAACACTCTTCCCCACTGATTGATTATATTGGTTACCCAAGGTTGAAACTGTAGTTACTGGGATATAATTGGAGTAGTTATTATTTCTCTTAGAGAGTTTAGAGTTAGTCTAAGAAACATCTGAGTTTTTATGAAGGGAAAATTGAAGACCTCTCATAATCAGACTGCCTTTTGCAAATCAGACTTTTTTTTTTTTTTTTTTTTTTTTTTTGACACGTATCTACCCTGGTCACCAGTCTAATTAGACTACTCATTCTTCTTGATTGCGTATGCTTTCTCAGACTTTGTTCATGCTGTTAGAAAGATGACCTTCCCTTATTTTCCCTCTTCATAATTTTTCCCATCATAATTCCGCTTTATACCTCTCTGATGTGTTTGTTTGGATAAAAGAAATTTAATGCTTTTCAGATGTCATGCTGCAGATGCGTGCCATTATAGAACTAGGGAGAAAGCAAACGTGTAATATCTTTTCTGTTTGCTTTTACACTTTTCCAGTTACTCAAATTCTTGGCTGGGATGACCTTTTTATTTAAGTATGTGATTTTCATCCCAAGTTCAACCATTAAGTAGTCTTCAGGAAACAGATTCTGGAAATGCTGACGGTGTGGTTTGGAGTGATCTATAGTTTAGCACATAGCACAATGCCAGTTTTGAAGCACCCGCAAGGTTTATTTTCTGTAACATTTAAAGAGACTTTTGTTATAGACTTTTCACTTTTTTTGAGTATTTAAGATTTTCAGATTTTATACACTGTTCATTGAAAAAATAATTCCTCTTTCTCAAATCCTAAAGGTTCGATATAATTTTGGTTTTTAACACAACTATAGCAATCTCCAAATTTCTGTCATTAAGTGACAGATAATAAAGGAAAGTGTGTTTAGAGCAGACAAGATATTTGATGATTCAAGCAGGTGTTCTAGATGCACAGTGAGAACTGAAGAAGAAGCAAATGTGTGACTGTAGGCAAACAGTAGTTTTCAAACAGTGCCATTAGTCGTATGTGTTTGACATTTCTTACATGCTAGCTGTTTTCAGCTTCAGTTCTTCTTTAATGTTTTTGTCATGGAGGACTGATTCAGGGTGAATTATACTTAGCAGGATCCTGAGGGGAAAAAAGCAACACTAAGACCATGTGGAATTATTTTCCCATCAGCTAGCTAACTCAGTGTGATTTCCTAATACTTAGATTCTTTTAAGGATCTACTCCAAATAAATCCCAGTATTTCTTCTTAGTAGTATTGATTGAGAGGGATTTGAAGCACTGCATGCCTCCCTACTTCTTCTCCAGGTAGGATATCTCTCTATCCCAGATATTTTCTTTCTTAGGAATGTCCTAAACTCTAAAAATCACTTTGCTTCACCTGTAATTTTTGAAGCTTGAAATTGTAGTTCAATACTAGTTTGGTTCCCACCTTTTCAGTAGGGCAGCAGGTTTTTTAGATCAGGTACATTTTTTAGTTTTTCTTTGCTTTTCTTCCCCCATACCCTTTAAGTTTCCTTTTAAAGAAAAAATAAAATATGAAATATATTCAAAACATTGCTGCTTGGGGGTAGAGCTTCTTAGAATATGCAAACTCTTTATATCTTGTTTGGGTTTGTGCCTGTGTAACGCAGTGGAAAGATTGGATCTGAAACATCCCTGAGATGTCCCAGCTCCATCTTCTTTCCAAGTTTTTTCAAAACCCACACACTGTCACTGCCACCACTTGGTTCCCCTAATACATATTTCTTTACAATCTAGAATTTCTTTAGGCTTTGGGAGACAAGTTGAATGGCATGTATTTCTAGCAACTTCATAGAGCAATTTGTAGGTTCTATATGGGCATCTAGTACTTAGCTAAATCAACTCTACCTCTCTCTCTCCTCTCTTCTTTCTCTCTTTCAGCTTGGCAGTGACCTTGGCGGGGGCATTGGAGGAAGTCCGGCAGTAAGTGCCATCCGTTTTTTTCACCATGGGAAGCGCTGCCCTCTGTTTGATGCCTTTCCTATGTACACATTATCAGACCAGCCACTGCTGCTATCTAGCACTGCACACCAAAAGCTCTATTATAGTATCTGAGGAGTAGAAAGTAGTACAGGATTACTTGGAATCTTTGGGGTCATGTACTACATGTGATGTTAGGGACATCTTTAGAGATTAGTTCTCTGGTGCCTATAGAGGTCTTTGTTTTTCTGACATTAAAGAGCTAAAGGAAATGGAATCTCCCATCTTGGTTGGAGAATGCTCTTATTCCCTGCTATCTAGAAGTTGAGTCAGGCAGACTCAGAGTGACATTCTCCTTGTAAATGAGTTAGTTTGGTGGGTGTGAATATCCATCTCCCTAGGAGAGCTTCCTACTAGTATATATACCTAAATGGGGAAGTAAGACTTTGCTGAACCAGAGTGGAAGTGGAACTGCTATTTAAGTCAGTTGCTTCTACCCTTTCTTTAGAAACAGACTCCCCCTTTTATGAGGATATCTGTAGGCCTTTTGCGCAGAATCATGGAAGCTAAAATTGGAAACAAACACACAAAATCACTGTGTTCCTGTATCCTACTAAGTACTTTCTCTTGATAAACTTCTAAAGCGTGTGTGTATTCTATCAGTAATAAAAAAATAACTGTGCTGATCAAAAAAGACAAAGATTATACTATTTGACTCCTATGAATATAATTATGATTTCTTTAATTGATTTATCAATAATGCTAAAATACATAGCAACATCTTAAGGACTATTAATCTGCTCTTCCTGATCTTTTCCTTCCCTTTTTTTCTTCCCACAGGTGGGACAGTCCTTCATCCCTTCATCAGTGCCTGCAACATTTGCTCCTTCACCTACTCCTGCTGTGGTCAGCAGTGGTCTGAATGACCTGTTTGAACTGTCCACAGGAATTGGCATGGCACCTGGTGGATATGTGGCTCCTAAGGCTGTAAGTAAAGAGCTGTCATTGCAATTCTTTTCTCTTCTCTTCTCTTCTCTTCTCTTCTCTTCTCTTCTCTTCTCTTCTCTTCTCTTCTCTTCTCTTTCTTTCTTTCTTTTTTTTTTTTTTTAGACAAAGTCTCAAGCTGTCACCCTGGTTAGAGTGCTGTGGCGTCATGCAACCTCCAATTCTTGGACTCAATCCTCTTGCTTCAGTTTTTTCCTTTTTCTTTTCTTCCCCTCCCCACCACCCCTTAGCACAGATGGGGTCTCTCTTTTGTTCAGGCTAGTCTCAAACGTGAGCTCAAGCAATCCACCCACCTTGGCCTCCCAGAGTGTTAGGATTATAGGCGTGAGCCACCATGCCAGGCCTGCAATACTTTCTTAATGGACAGGACCCAAATCGTTTCACTTCTAACAGTTGTTTTCCTTCCACTAGTAATAAATCCAAAGTTTGGGCCCTTGTTCTGGAGGACTTAGAGGACAATGAAAGGTGGCTTCAAACTTAGCAATAGGAATCACCGATAGCATCCTTGTTAGACATTCTTATATTAGACTACAATTGGAAATATTAAGTATTTGAGTTTCGTTTTCATGTTTAGAAGTATTGTCTAGTTTGTCAACATTGAAATCAATCTCTGAAAATCTGCTATACAGTATACCTGCAGGTATAAAAGTACAGTAGAGAGAGTGATGTTTTTACTTCATTCCTTCTATTCCCCTTTCCTTATTGGTATTACATGTGGATTCTAGAACACCATTGCTCACATTTCATTTTCATGGATTTTTTTTTTTTAATACTTTTGTAGAGTTCTGACTTAGCTTTGTGCCATTGGGGCTCTTCCTGCTTATCTCAACCTTGGTTGGTATAACTCAGATTGAAATTCCAGAGGGGAAACTCACTGTTAATGAATCTCATTTAAGTGTTTGGGAAAAGCCCCAAGTAGGCTAGGCTAACCTTTATATAATTTTGTCTTTCTGAGGATCATCATAGCTGGTTGCTTCCAGAATTCTCTGCCTGCTCATCTGACTCCCTATAGAGGATTCCTGCTATGGACATGTAGACCAGTTGTCCATTCTAAGAGTCAAGCTGTGCACATAACAGCTATTGCATAGAATAACCAAAAATATGTTTCAAAACTGAGCCATAGTGTTTTGGCACAAGCCGCTACTTTTGTTGTAAAGTTTGCTATATTGAATACATGGTATTATCCTTACAAGTTTTAATTATTAATTAAAATGTTATCTAATGTACTTGATTACTAACTTAAAGGTAATACATACAAATTTAAATAATATAGAGATATAATTTGGAAAATTATGTCTCCCTGCCCCTATTTCCCCATATATAGCCACTGTTAACTTTCTTATATGTGCTTCCAAAAGAAAAGGAAAAGATCATGCCTATAACCTATATGTTTGTATCCTTTGAAAAGACTTTGTTAATGGGATATACTGTTTTGTACCTTGGTTTTTTCCTACCACATTCTTTTGAATAGCTGTATCCCCTGAATTGATGTACCATAATTTGTTTAATTATTCCTCTGTTAATAGACATTTTTAGTTTATTCCCTGGCCCTCTCTCTACTCTTTTCTTGTGGCTGAGTATATTATGATTATTCTCCACACACACACTCTTTGGTATTTTGTCTTAGATCAGTGGGGTTCTCAACCTTCCTAATGCCGCAACCCTTTAGTATAGTTCCTCATGTTGTGGTGACTCCCAACCATAAAATTATTTTTGTTGCTATTTCATAACTGTAATTTTGCTACTGTTATGAATCGTAATGTAAATATCTGATATGATGTATTTAGGCGACCCCTATGAAAGGGTCCTTTGACCCCCAAAGGGGTTGCAATCCACAGGTTGAGAACCACTGTCTTAGATGGTTGTAGTTGTTCATGAACTTCCTAATATCTTTTTCTTTTTACTGGTACAGGCTAGGAGTATCAAAGCTTCTGGGACCAGGAGTAGGTAATGAATGAGATAGAGTAGGCATTCAGAATATTTAAGTAACAGATGAGTATTTACTATTTACCAGAAACTGCAACAAGAGTCAAAAATATACATTAAACATGGTCCATACCTTTAGAGAGATTACTGATAATGGCTTTGGATAGTAACCATGAAAATGTCTTCAAAGATAGTAGGCATGCTGTTTTCATTAATTGATTTCGTGTCTTCTCTTTAAAAATTTTTTTACCAAAACTAATACAAAAAGACATTATATTCATTGGAATTTCTCTTTTCCATGTGTGTGTATGTGTGTGTCTCACACACATATATACATCTGGTAGCAGTATTCAAAAGTAGTAAAATGACCAAATTGAACAGAAGAGGCAAGACTGTTCCAGACTATTTTTTTAGTTCTTGAATAATTGAGAATGATCTCAGAATTCAGAAAGACTTTATACAGAGCCTTTTGCGTTGACTTGATACTTACAGTATAGAAATCGCCGTAATTGCCTAAACAAGTGAAATCTTAATGTCATCTTTGTTAAAAAATAGATAGCATTGAGATAAATAGAATCCGGTTCTATTTTGATTTATGTTGTCTTTCAGGTCTGGCTACCTGCAGTAAAGGCTAAAGGCTTAGAGATTTCAGGAACATTTACTCACCGCCAAGGACACATCTATATGGAAATGAACTTCACCAACAAAGCTCTGCAGCATATGACAGACTTTGCAATTCAGTTTAACAAGAACAGGTAAGACATCTGAGTCCCCAGCTTGATGTTGAGACAATAATGTACTTACATGCAACAAGCCAATGTTCTGTTTAACAATGTGTAAAAACTCAATTGTTAGCAGACGGTGGCTTTCGCAAGTCGGTTCACTTGTCAGCCTCAACCCTGGAGATACTAGGGAATTTTGTTGGGAAATTTATCCATATGAATTGAAGAAACCACAACTTAATGTGTTAAGCAATTCTAGGACTAGGATGTTTTTAATAAGATAATTGAACTTTTTATTAAAATCTGGTTATTCTTTCAACAAATAACTGTTTAGCATTTCTGTGCCAGACATTTCTAAGTACTTGGTCTAGGGAGTGAACCAAACAAAGTGCCTGACTGAAGTTCACATTTTGGTAGGAAAAATGAATGTACTTTGGTTGGTGTCAGATAAATACAAGGCAGTGTACATGTTAACTAAACATCACATACAGGTTGACAATCTGGTTTTAGCAATGCTTTCTCTACCTTAGTAACGAAGAGAGCATGAAGAAGTAAATGTTACTGTCTTATACTTCTGAAATATCAGTGATTTTTATTGAATTTTATGGTTCAGGAATCTAGCTGATGGACTTTAATAGCAGATCCATTCTTTTGTAAATACAAAATATTCAACCTTGCCTATAGCAAAGTAGTAATTGGACTCTTACAGCATAGTTTAAAAAATGAATCAATGACAGTTTGCATCAGTGACAGTGATTTATTTCTCATCATTTATAAGTAGTTTTGTACTCTGGATTTGAAAGTATGGCATGTTAGAAATCATTTAAGTATCTAGAATATGTGTTTCTCCTTCTTCAACACCAGTTATATCTCTAGCCACACTGGGGGGAGATGACCCTGTTAAAGGCTAAGACTGTTGGGAAGATGGGTAGTAGGTAGGTAGATAGGAGAGGTAGTTTAGATAGATAGGCCATTGAGAGAATCTGTTGTCATAAGGGAAATTTACATGGTCTCTACATTTGTCTCTTGTCTTTGCTTTTTTTTTTTTAATTAAAGACAAAGTCTTGCTCTGTCACCCCACCTAGAATGCAATGGCATCGTTATACACAGCCCACTGCAACCTTGAACTCTTGGGCTCAAGGAATCTTCCTTGCCTCAGCCTCCCAAATACCTGGGGATTATAGGCTCATGTCACTGTGTCTGCTAATTTTTCTATTTTTGCTAGAGACATGTTTTTGCTCTTGTTCAGGTTGCGCTTTTTTTCTCTTTTTTAAAGTTGTTCTGATACTTAGTAAGGTTTGCATTTAATATTTTTGTTGGCTAGTTAAGCCTATTCCTTTAAAAAACAACCTTATACCCTGGTTTCTTTAGCCTATTGATTTCCTTCTGTGAGTAACTTATATCTTCCACTCCTCCCACTGTCTAACATTAGCAGTACAGTCTTTCTTTGGGTTTCCTTGTATGTTTTTAAGTGTGCTTCTAGTAACTCTTAAGTAAATAAACCTCTACTACTTGATTTGTCATCATTGAATCCCCAACCATTAAGGCAAATGAGACCAAGAACTTCTACATTTCACCTACTTGTCCCTTCTAACTTTTGAAAATTGTACCATTCTTACAGTTTCATTGTTTTACCTTTGTCACTGTCTACTTGTCCTGGAATTGTGCTCAATGTGAGTTCTTTAAATTTTGACTGTCATTTTTTTGGATGTCTTCTAGTAAGTTCATCATAAAAAGCTCATGTAAATGATATTCCTTGACTTTTCTTACATTGTCAAAACTGGTCTTTATGTTTAATATTTCTTGAAGTCTTAAAGTGTTTTTCTTTTTTACAATGTCTTTTGTTATTAAATGTTCCCAAGAAAAAGTCAGCTACCAGCTTGATTTATTTTTTTCAATAAATGATTTGATTATATTGTGTGGCTGACCAAAGTTTTAAAGTTTAAGAATTTTACTAGGATATTCTCAATGTTGACCAGTTGTACTTTTTCTTAGAATAAGATATGCTGTTTCCATAAGTACAGTGAAGTAACTAATTTCAAGAAAGTTTTCAGGGATTATATATTTAAACTTTTATTCTGTTCCATTGTTTTGATTTTCTTCTTTGGAGTTTCCAATTATGCATTTATTGGTTCTTCTTTGCCTGCTTCTCTGTGTACTATTTCCCCTCTAAACTTTCTTAAAAGGTAACATTGCAATTGGTTGATAAGTGTCTGAAGTTTCTCCTAACATTCAGTTTCTGACTCTTTCTTTTTTCCTTGAAATTAATCTATAGAAGAAATTAGGTCTTTTACCTGTTGATTTTGCTGATTACATCTGTAAATCACAGGCTAATCTGTATGGACTTAATTAGATTTAAGCATGATCTTCTTTTCTGGCAGAAATACTTAATGGTTGGTGGTAATCTCAAATCCTGTTTTTCTCTTTTATTTTTTCTTATTTCTATTCTCCATGTCTCTTACTGTGTTTACTCTGATGTCCATTCCCTCCTCCTTTGTAAGTCAGTCTTTTTGTCACTATATCTGTGCCTTTTCTATAATATGTTATAAATGAAATTACGTAACATGGAGTCTTATCTCTAGTTTCTTTCACTTCACATACTGCTTTTGAGATGCGTTGTGTCAGTAGTCTATTTCCAGTTTATTGCTAAGTAGTATTCCATTAATGAATATAATACCACAGTTGTTCACCAGTTGTTGGAATTTGGGGTTGTTTGCAGTTTTATCTTTATGAGTAATGCTTCTGTGAACATTTGTATGCAAATCCATGTGTGTTTGTACATTTTCAATTTTCCTAGGTGAATAGGAATGGCATTGCTGGGCCATATGGTAAGTGAGAGAGTTGTAGCTGTTTCACATCCTCACCAATTTTAGTCATTCTTGTGGGATGTAGTAATGTTTCATTTTGATTTGTATTTTCCTAATGTTCTATATTTTCTGAGTAAACAAGTCCTTTTTAGATATACGCGTTGCAAATGTTTATTCTAAGTCTGTGGCTTGCCTTTATTTTTCTTAATATTGTCTTTCAAAAAACAAGTTTTTAATAAAATTCAATTTATCATTTTTTCCTTTTTATAGTTTATACTTTCTGTGTTCTAAGAAATCTGCCTAACCCATTTTTCTGCTTTTTAATATAAGTGGTATAATTTTAGCTCCTATATATTTAGTTGTATAATCCATTTTGGAAGATTTTTTAAAATTTGATGTGAAGATTGAATGTAAACATTTTTCCATAGTAGGTCTTAAAATCACATAGTGTAAATCTTCCAAATTTGCTCTTTTTTTTTCAAAAATTCTTTTGTTTAAATTCAATTCTTTGCATTTCCTGTAATTTTAGAGTCAACTTGTTGATTTCTTTAAAAAAAAGTCTGCTTAGGTTTTGATTGGGATTGCAGAATATGTAGATTAATGTGAGAGAAAATTAAACAATCTTTTAATCTAAACAATCTTTTAATCCATTGCCATGGTATGTGTGCAATGTTTTGTAATTCTCCATCTATTCAGACCTTGCACATCTTTTGTCAGATTTAATTATTTCATTTTTTAATGTTATGGTAAATAGTATTTATTTTAATTTTTGATTTACAAGTATATAGAAATAGAATTTTTTTGTATATTGAACTTGTATCCTGCAATTTTGTTAAACTCAGTATTTGGCCTTTTTGTAAATTTCTTATGCCTTTCTACATAGATAAATTATGTTATTTATGAATATGAGTTTTAATATAAGTACTAAGTTTACCACATTAATGTTATTTATGAATACGAGTTTTATCTTTTCCTATTCAATCTTGTGCCTTTTATTTCTTTTTCTTGCCTTATTGTACTAACTAAAACTAGTACATGTTGAGTTGAAGTACTGAGAAAAGTGTTCTGATTCTTTCAGGTAAAGCAGTCTTTCACAATTAAGTGAGATGTTCACTGTGAGTTTTTCATGGAGGTTGAGCAAGTTCCTAGTTGGCAGAGTTTTATGAGTGGTTATTACATTTTGTTATATGCTTCTTCTGCATTTATTGAGATGATTATGAGATTTTTTTCTTTTAGCCTATTAATATGATGGGTTACCTCAAATGATTTTTTTCCCCGCCAGTTTCTGGTTTGAACCCGTCACCTCCAGCATATGGGGCCAGCGCCCTACTCCATTGAGCCACAGGCGCCACCCCTCAAATGATTTTTTAAAATATTAAACCCACCTTGCATTCTTGGTATAAGTCCTATGTGGTCAGTATACATTATCTTTTTTATGTATTGCTAGATTTGATTGGCTAAAATTTTGTTGAGTATTTTTATATCTGTGTTCATAATACATAGTCTTCACTTCTGTCATGAGGTACTTTTATTATTTTTATTATTTCTTTCCTGAGTTGGATTGACTCCCCTTCATCTTTTCCTGTTGTCTCACCCTTGGCTCACGGTATCTTCCCTGGGTGCTTTCTTTATTATTGTGTGTTCTTTCTTGGTAGCTATCATTGCTTCACTACGTTTTGTTTTGGTTTTTTCCTTATGAACAAATGTTTCATAATTTCCTTTATTTGAAAGGAAATATGGAAAGTTATTTGAAAGGAATAATGGAAAGTTATTTTCAAATATGTTTTATATGTCATTAGGGAAATTGTACTGCTATCTTTTCAGTTTTTTTTGTAATAGTGCCTTTGAATAGTTGATAGGTTTATACCACTTTGATACTTATATTTGAGTAAGTTGGAATTTGCAGGACTAGCTATTAGCAGGAGAGTCCCATAGATCTGAAAAGGAAGATAGGCCAGGGTAGAATTTTAGGCTTTGCTGCTCAAGATCTTACTATGGTGTAGTCACAACTCCTTTGCCTCTCAGAACCTAATTTGACCCAAGGGTTTGTTTGTTATTTAATTTATTTATTTATTTATTTATTTATTTATTTTTGAGTCAGAGTCTCACTATGTTGCCCTTAGTAGAGTGCTGTGGCATCACAGCTCACAGCAACCTCAAACTCTTGGGCTTAAGCAATCCTCTTGCCTCAGCCTCCCAAGTAGCTGGGACTACAGGCTCCTGCCACAACGCCCGGCTATTTTTTGGTTGCAGTTGCCGTTGTTTAGCAGGCCTGGGCCCCGGCCTCTGACCCGCCAGCTTCAGTGTATGTGGCTGGCACCCTGCTCACTGAGGTACAGTTGCTGAGCCAACTCGAGGGGTTTTTATTCCAGTCCTGGGCACTTTAAATTCCTTTACTGGTCTCTGCCTCCAAGCTCTGTTTTCCCAGTCCTTTATTTCCTCTTCTAAAAGATGGTGCTTTTGGGTGGTACATGTGGCTCAAAGAGTAGGGCACTGGCCCCATATGCCCGAGGTGGCAGTTTCAAACCCAGCCCTGGCCAAAAACTGGGGAGGAAAAAAAAGTGGTGCCTTTTGAGCTTTCTCACCTCCAGGGCACCCCCGCACCCTGTGGACTTTCTACTTCTATTTTTCTTTTTCACCTTGCTCATGTGAGGTCTGACATACCTCACTGCTGAATATCACTACAGTCAGTGTCTAAGTACACCCTACGGGAGGCTATGCACTGACACCAGCACATAGTCCACCCTTCAAAGCAATTTTGGAACTCTTTTCCTGGGACGACCTCATCATATAGCACACAGAAACTCGCAACAATAATAATGAATGCCATTCAGCAAGATACAACCACATGTGAACACTGAACACAGATATGAGACATTGATATTCCAAAGTTATGAAACCTTACCAACTTTTTTGTACAATGCTGCCTGCATAAGCTCACAGTGGCAATTTCACAACTTTAATCGTCAGACCTTGTGTGACAACAGCTCTGATGGTCATGCCAGAAAGAGTTCCAAATTGCTTTGAAGGATGAACTAGACACTGGCATTGGTGTGTGTCTTCCCAAGGGGAGTACTTTGAAGGTGACCGTAGTGATAATCAACAATGAGGTCACTTTTTCCTAGGATGAGTTTACGAACTTAATTGTCAGACCTCATATGTTTGCTCCCTATTTCATCTTAGTTCTATCCACAGCAGTTTACACTCGGAATGGGGCTGTCTTCTGAGAACGGATCCTTGCTATCAGTCTGAGGTCTACTGCTGCTAGTTTCCTCTGGATTCCCTGTGCCTTCCTAGCCTGGAAGGTGAAATTGTAGGTTTATAGAGATTTCCCCCTCTCCTATATTCTCTCTGTATGGTTTCCAAGATTAGTGGGAAGGTTCAGAACTGTTCTGGTGCCATGTTTCTATCCTCATATTAACTTAATGACACAGTTTTGCTAACTATGAGAGCAAGATAAAAAGAACAAAATGCCTTTTGACCTATGAGTTTTTGCCCCTAAATGAGTGATGCGAATTCTCAGGATCATTTCATTATTACAGTAGAATATTCTAAGGTATAGTTTATCTAGGAAAGGAAAATATTTCTTTAGCCATTCTGATTTTTGAAAGAAACACTATCTATTTAAACTCTTTAGCTGTTTTATAAGCATCATAGTCCTGTCTTCCTTCTTGAGGCTATTTAGAACATAAATTCAATATAAATTTGTATCATTTTGTTTGTTATACTTCTGGGCCAACTTAGTCCATAGAGGGGCCTTGTAAGTTTCTTACACTATCTGCCCTCTTGCTTATGTTTTTGTTTTCTATATTACTTCAGACTGGGGCTGAGTTTTGGGTTTCTTTTTCTTTCTTTTTTTTTTTTTTTGAAACAGTCATCTTATGTCACCCTCGTGGCATCACAGTTCACAGCAACTTCAAATTCTTGGGCTTAAGTGATTATCTTGCCTTAGCCTCCCGAGTAGCTAGGACTACAGGTGCCCACCACAATGCCCGGCTATTTTTTTGTTATAGTTGTTGTTTGGCAGGCCTGGGCTGGGTTCAAACCCGCCACCTCTGGTGTATGTGGCTGGTGCCCTAGCTGCTGAGCTATAGGCACCGAGTCTTTTTTTTTTTTTTTTTTTTCTCCCAAATCTCTATCATTCCCGTAGTGTTCTTGAACAAGCTGTCTTTGAGAAGTCGAATTGGTGGGTAGGTGCCTGCCTCAGGCTTAAAAAGTAGCCGTTTGGCTCTACCATTTATCCTAGTCATTTGGAATACATACGCCACTCACTGCATTTAGACTAGTTCTTTCCCAGTGATAAATTATGTCCTATGTAAGTGAACAAAAAAGAAAGAAAATGCGAGTTTCAGTAAATAATCCTCTGGGCTCAATGAAACAGGTATTAAGCTAGAGTAATAACAACAATTTATTGTACTTTTCTCTTTATAGAATGGAAATTCTTAAATCTTTCTACCAAATGTTATCTAAGGAAAGATTTATTTTTAAGAGATACTTATTAAACCTGTCCCTTAAGTAACATGATAAAAAGAGAATAAGCTTTCAAAATTATAACACTAGCAAAGCAGTTCTGTACTTGTGTTTTCTCCTTCCTCAAATCCATTTAATGAGAAACAGAGATTATGTAACCAATGTTATGGCAAGTTGGAATTGAGCACCTTGGTTCCTCCTTTTCCTTCCATTTAATTGTATCAAAAATTTTATTTCCTTCACATAGGATAAAAAGCCATTCAAACCCAAAGATGTGGCTAGATCCTGCCTCTTAGTTAATCTCTATGATTTTTTTTATCCTCTCTCCTAGCTTTGGTGTCATCCCGAGCACTCCTCTCGCCATCCATACACCACTGATGCCAAACCAGAGCATTGATATCTCCCTGCCTCTCAACACTCTGGGCCCAGTCATGAAGATGGAACCTCTAAATAATCTGCAGGTCAGAGTTTTACTTCACTTGAGTGATATAAGTTGATATCTTGCCATTTTCATTTACATGTAAAACAACACCTCTCTTTCTTTCTTTAGAATTGGTCACGGAATAGGGTTTGAAAGAAATCTTTGCAGAGAAGAGTTTTGTTTTGTTTTCTTTTGTTTTGGAGAAGAAAAGTCATGCATTGACATAAAAAGATTCTTCTTATTTACACATTTTTTTCTTTACAACTTTTATAGCAATGTGAATGTCTTTGATATAAAAATAGATTTCAGAGGGGAGTTAATGTGGAGATTATCTTTGAACTATACTACAAGTAGCTACGTTGTTTGGATTTAAATGCCTCCTTCTGTTAGCACATATCTATGAGAAGGGTAGCAGCATCTTAGAGGAACTGAGTATGACTTTATTTGGCCTACAAGAGCCCCTTGATCTGGAAAATGTTGAATTTTTTAGACTGCTTGAGTACTAGCTTAGAGTTTCATTCAGTTTTCATCTACTTTGAATTTTCCTTTGAAATATAAACCTTCTGGGGTTCAAGCAGCATGAAGGCAGAGTAGTCAGCTCAGAAGGTGAAGCAGTATTAGTACAGATAAAAGCCCTTGAGATTGTGGTTTTAATGCTCACAAGGACGGGGAGACAGTCTTGGGCCAACCTGAGGTCTTGAGGAACAACTCCCTCAGTGAAAGGGGAAATTAGAAAAATGTTTTCACTGTCCCTGAGAAGTGACCAAAGTTTCGATCTGAGCAGGATCCTAGGTGGCCCTTTGTGAGAAATTCAAGGGCCAGTCTGTACATGCCATGTATGACTTATATAGTCTACATTTATGCTAGCTGTATAGGTGTAGTAATTGCGACATCAACAAGTTAGTGTAAAATTGGTTGAGGATTGGTGAAACCTGGGGTCCTGGCACAAAACAAATACAAACCAGCCTTTGAGCAATAGTTCTAAAATTTAGGGCCCTCAGGACTCCCAAACTGAAAAGGAAATCGCTACTGAAAGTAATGTCACTATTTGAAGGATGGCAGGAAGGGATGCACTGTGAAGGACATCATTTTCTGTGTCAGAAGATACAGCAAAAAGGATTGGTGCTCTCTCTTCCCCTGCCAAGAACTGAGGATGATTGAGCAGTCTGAATGAGAGTATGACGTGGGTTTAAAATGATGAAGGAAAAATACCAATCTTACACTTTCTAGTCAAGACAGTTGGAGTCCCATTGCTCATTCTTCTAGAAATACCAGTCTGTGGTGCTAATACTGATGGTGAGACATCAAGAGGAAAATATCTTGGAGTGAAAACTAAATATTCTTCAGTAGTTGAAATACCAGTAGGCCAGGCCTATTTGCCAGTTCACTAACTACCTTGTTGCCACAGTAGTTAGTGAACTGCCTCTTTTTTCAGCAAAAGGAGTAACAATTTAGAGTGTAGATGAGTGAGTCACAATGTAATTTGGCTCCAACTAGAAGAATAAAACAAGGATTACTACGCAGATGGAATCGGCTGTTACTATGATGAAAGTAGTGTGTTGAGGGGCTTTTCCGGCACAGGATCCTGAAGTAATAAACCCAAATCTGTGTCTGTTCCCTTTTCATCAAAATCTAACCTCCCATTTGCCATAGAGCCTCAAGCCTAATATTCGAGGACAGTCAGCATGCATGCAGAATGCTTTATTTCAGAAGTAGGAAGGGGAATTTGGGTCACAGAAACCAGGACAGGTTTTCTGCTCTTAAAATGAAAAGAATTAGTAAATGAATGAATGTCATTTTACTTTCTTATTTGTATTTGTATTTCATTAAATCCCAAATAGGAAACCTTATAGGAGAGGTTGTATCTTAGTCCAACCCCCTCCCTCAAAAGTACTAAGTACATTATTAGGACTAACAAATTTTAATTTTCACAAACTTGATATTATAAGAAGCAAACTTAAATTTTTTTTATCTATAGTTAACTACTGATTTTCCAAATTTTCTCCATGGGTTTTCTATTGGATATCACAGTTGTGGCTATTTTCTCATTATTTGACACTTCCCAATGAAGATGATAAGCCAAAACTTGAAAAAAGATACTTTTCTCCCCTGTGAGCAGCTCTATTTAGTGTCTGCTGGTGGGAATTGATAGTAATGGCTAGCTTAAGATGGGTAGGTTACTTAAGATTTCAACTTGAACTAGGGAACCAAAACATAACTCCAATTAGGTTAGACCTTATAGATCCAGATATAGCTGGGTAAAGATTGATCTAGCATTTAAATAAATTTATATAATGTTTAGATTCATGGCTCATGTAGGAAAACTGGTACTTTCCTAGTACTCCAGACCATAAAATCAGGAATGAAAAAATGTTTGGAGGTTGACATATTGAAATTTTGAATGCTGTGTGGGTTTTAGGTATTTTACCTAATTAGATATCAATATGTAGAACAAATATATCAAACCCAATTGCCCAAACTATAATGCAACACTTGTTATAAAAATTTTTCACATTAAACTCTTGATTGGCTTATAGTCTTATAACCTATATAAAGGTTATAAAAGACACCTTAAAATCCTTCTTAAAATGTAATATACATTATGCCTGAGAGACAGGAATTAAATATCTAGTAGAGATTTGAACCTAAAATAATTTTTCTGCTGTGCTCATGTCAGTTGTAAAAGCCTTTGTGAATCAACTTATAAATACTATATGAAGTAAAGTTAAGCTCGCTATCATTGGGAACCTCTCTTGAGTTTATTTATATTGCATAATTGTGTCTCTAAAAAAGAGAATTGATTCTATTTAAGTAAAATAAAGACCTTAATAAATGTTGAAATTTTCTCTGAGTTTTCTCAAACTCTAATGCTCTTAGTTTTCATTTTATCTGTGTTAGTTACTTAGAAACATTTTCCTAATATACTACTTCAAACTTGACACCTGGCAGGCAACTTTTTTCAAGTCAGTGTCTACAAGAAGATAATGAAATTACGATACAACATATGTTCTTCCCCAGGGTGGTGCTCACGATCTTTGCGTAGAGATAGTTCTCACAGCTGCTTGGCTTCCTTTTTCATGGTCTGTAAACTCTTCTGAGAACATTGATGGCATCATTCTTATCAGGATTATAAAGCCACAATTTGAAGAGTCAATTAATTCTACAGTTATTTAAGAAAAACCCAGTCCCCAGCCTTTTCTCCCTGACAACGCCCCCACGTTCTCTTTCCACAGAGGCAATTTTTTTCACTTCTTTTAGTTGAATCTTTTGATAATTGCCTAAGTACCATATTCATCTTGGGGATTCCTCTACATCTCCCCCACTTACTGTGTGTATATTCCCCTACCCTCATTTTCCTGATAGAACTTTCTTGGAATTTGCTTAACTCTGTTTGTATTTACATTATTATGACTTTAAAGCTGAGTTGTATAGTGAAGTATGAATTTTTTTCCTCCATAAACCTTTTTGTAAATAATTGGAGTTAATACACAAAAATTTATACAAGTGGTTATAGCAACATTATTTATTTAGAATAGCTAGAAAGTAGAATCAACTCAAATGTACATCAACTGAATAAATAAGTAAAATATGATATATTCATATTATTTTGCAAAAAAAGAATGAAGTTCTAATGCATGTTACAACTTAGATGATCCTTGAAATTAGTGAAGAAGCCAGTCGCAAAGTCTACATAGCATATGGTGAATCTGTAGAAATAAAGATGGGTAGTAGTTTTTTAGACCTGGGGATAAGATGGGGACAATGAGGAGTGTTTCTAAGGGTAATAAAAATAATCTAAAATTATTATGGATTGTGATGTCTCAATATAGTAAAAACCATTGAATTGTGCATGGTAAGTAGGCAAATTTTATGGCATATAAATTATATTTCAATAAAGCTGTTTTAAAATTAAACAAAAATAATCAGTTAATATCTATTTTTGCCTGTATTCTTATCTGTAATTCAGATAAGAACTCTGAACTCTATTGAGATTAGGCCCTTCAAAATATTATATCAGTTTTCCTTTCATGAAATCTCTGCTGGAGTCTTTTGATCTGTTCCAGTCTGGACTGATTTCCTTGAACTCCTAGAACATATCCAGGGGTCTGCCTTCATCATAACCTTGGGATTTATTTCCTTCATCTCTCTTTTATGCTGGGTCTTCTGTGGTATTTTCTTTTTCTTGGTTTACTTCCTCTCTTCCAGTAACTTCCCTCTTCCCTAGAATAAGTATATAGAAAATAAAGTTTTTGAAATTTCATGTTTTTAAATGTCTCCTTTATACTTGATTTGATGATTTATACTTACAATTCTAGGTTAAAAATTATTTTCCTCCTATGTGAAGCCATTCTGGGTTTTATTCTTTTCTTTTTTAAGATAGTCTTGCTCTGTTATCCAGTCTAGAATACAGCGACATCATCATAGTTCACTATAGCTTCTAACTCCTGGGTTCAAGAGATTCTTCTTGGCTCAACATTCCAAGTAGCTGGGTCCATAGGCATGCTTCACCACACCCAGCTAATTTTCCTACTTTTGGTAGAGACAGGGTCTTGCTTTTGCTCAAGCTGGTCTTGAACTCCTGGCCTCAATCAAGCCTCCAGCTGCAGTGTCCTAGAGTGCTAAGATTACAGGCGTGAGCCACCTAACCTGGCCTAAAAACTTTTTGAATAACATTACAAAAGAAACCATAATAGTTTGGTGAGTCCCTGTGTATCCATCATCCATCTTTAATAATGATCAATCCATAGTTGACATAGTTTCATTGTACCCCTTTCTATAGTCCTACTGCATGTTATTTTGAAGCAAATTCCAGGCATTTGTATTATATAATCTGTAGATATTTCAGTATATAGTTTTAAAACAGAAGGATGTGCTTATTATCCCTCAGGAAAAGTAAACCAGTAGAAGTGTCTCAAGCAGGCCCTACAAGCAGCATTGGCGTCGTCTGGCTAGGGAATTCTGTGTGTTCTGGCTGGACATGTCTCTTTTGTCCTGTGGATTTCTCTTTCTCTGAGTTGAAGGGGAGGGGAGGAGGATCAGAAAATCAGATGGTGGGGAGGGTGCAGATGGTGCCTATCCCTGCAGCTTGCAGCTGGTTATGAATGCTTATCTAAGAGTTGTCTTGGGCCACACGTTAAATACACAAACACTAATGAAATCTGATGAGGAAAAAAAGGTTCATGCATAATTTTTGTGATATACGCCACCATGGATAACATTCATAGCCAGCCATGGGCTGTGGCTGAATGCCCTTGCAACTCTAAACCATCAGGCCCAGAACAGGAACTCCAGTTGGCCATCATTGAAGATAGCTAGAATCCTCCTTAATATTTTCATGTCTTTCTCCTTGGGCTGGCTTGATTATTTCAAAAATGATCTTCAAGTCTCCTGTCTAGAATATAAGGCGCTCTGCCAGCCTTCTGGGAGCTAAGTTGGGAAAGAGGCCTGGAGAGTCTTAGCATTCAGAATGCATAAAGTTACTTACTTTACCATCCCTTAGCCATGTATGGCATTCACTTCTAAATGCCATCTATTTTGTCCTCTCTAAAAGAGTCAATCTTCAGTTTAATGCAGGAGCTAGGAGGCTAAGAGCTGTCCAGCAGTATGGAATTGGGGTGAGCAGCTAGGATTCTTATGGCATCTTAATCCTTTCTCTTAACACCCGTCTTTCCTCCCCTCCATACAGTTCCAGAGGTGCTACCAGTCCTAAATCTTTGAGAATTCACTGCTGGTATTAGCTAATCCATCTGTTTTCCAGCTACCAAGATTGTATTTCTTTGTTACGTTTTTTTCCTTCCTGTCTTTTATGAATTTATATTTAAAAAAATTTTATTTTCCTTTAATTATTGGAGAATTTTGTCTAGCAGAAATCAGATTTAAATGTGATTTTTTTTTTTTCAATCTACTGTCTTGACCTAGAATTTTTAAGACCTTCTTAAAAATTCTGCTTTCTTTCTTTCTGTACAACTTTATAATTAGGTACCCGAGCAATGAACCTATGGTTAAAGAATTGACCTTTTCCTATATACAGTTTCTGTTATCTCTTCATTGCTTTTAAATCTTAGCTGAACATTGTAAAGGTGAGGCGTGGTATTACCTTTTGGGGTTTTTTTCTTTTCAGTGTGTCAGCTAAAGTGAGGTGGCAATATTCATCAGTGCTATTCATTTCACCTTTGAATGATTAGGGCAGGAAGTGCTGAAGATGCCAGCTGCAAAGGACACACTCTTAACAATCCTGCTTATTTGTGTCTTTAAGATCATGTCAACCACATTTTGCTAGTGCATGGCCCTAAGGAAATTCTGTCCCTTGGTACTCCTACACTGCAGTTGCAGCCTATGAGACAGTCAGTGCAGATGGTGCCTGTTCCTGATATTTCATGTTGTGCATATGTCCGTTCACACTCAGCAAGCCCACAGCTGTAGCTATTGTACCAGAAAAACTGGTAAATGCTTCCAAACGGAAGACCTTTCAGCAGCTTCCATCAAGTGAAGCAAACCAGCTTTGCATTTGCTGACTTTCCTTAACTGTTGTTCAAACCAGACAAGTTCAGTGTTGCCTCCTTTGGTTGTCTAAGACCCACAGCTGAGAACTGTGTGCATTTTGGTTACTTTTGTGTGACCACAGTGCTGCTTGAATAGATGTTGAGTTCTTGAAGTGGTGAATCTTAAGGGAACTATACAGAGATTCCCAGATCATTCCCAGAGCTCCAAAGCTGCACATAATCCCTATGAGACCTAAAATATCCCACATAAGTAGTATATAGGTAATGGAGTCTTACTTATGAAAAAGAAAATAGAAAATTACTTTCTGTGACTTCAAGTTTAATGCATTTTCCATGTCACATCAGGACTATAAACATATCCATTAATCTCATCTGAAAAATTCATTATTTTATGTGTTAGTCCTTTTTTACTATGTTGTCCTTAATGAGAAACTCTATCGTTTCTTGTAAAATAATCAAGAATCTATTAAGAAATATCTTTTATCTTTCTATAACCAGCATTCAATTATTGGTTTCTAGACATTGTTTTAGGAGTATGTCTATTAATAGCAACCACCCCATTTGGCCACACAAAAGCAGTAGACAAGAATTCTGTATTCTGATAAGCAGAGGTTGTGTGATGAATCAGAAATCTGCCCTTGGGCAGCACCCGTAGCTCAGTGGGTAAGAGTGCCGGCCACATACACCAGCCCAGGCCTGCTAAAACAACGACAACTACAAAAAAAAAAAAAAAAAATAGCCAGGCGTTGTGGACAGTCCCTGTAGTCCCAGCTACTTGGGAGGCTAAGGCAAGAGAATCACTTAAGCCCAGGAGTCTGAGGTTGCTGTGAGCTGCGACACCATAGCACTCTACCCAGGGTGACAGTTTGAGACTGTCTTTAAAAGCAAAAAAAAATCTGCCCTTAAGGCAGGAGATCGTTGTTCCTGAAACCCAGAATTCAGTTCTCAAAACACCCAAGCTTGGGTCAGATTACCCATGTAAGTAACAGAAGTCATACTGAGGTCTTGAGCACAGGATGATGAATTTCACAAAGTACAATAGTTCTAAAATAGTAATAAACGTGATTTGTGGGCCTTCATTTACTTATTAAATTTATATTCATTCTTTTATCATGATTATGAGTAGGAGTTGTTGATTGGAAGTGGAATAAGTGTGTTTTTAGTTTGATAATTGATTGAAAGTAGATTTAACTTTATGGTGTTTGAATTCTGGATACAATATGGGTACCCCTTTCTAGTCCGTATGTTCTTATTATGGCTGATAATCTTTACTCAGAGCCTTAAGGTATATTGTAGTTTGGAATTAATAGAACTCACTGACATTTTCCTGAGTTGAATTGAATTTGAGAGCCATGTCATACTCTCATTCATAGTTTTGCTATAGCGTCATGTTTTATGAGAAAGTAATAATTTGCATTATGTACATTTTTTATGTAAGGGTTATGCACAGGATTCATAGTATTAAGGTTCATATATCTTGAAAATTTCAGAAAAGCTATGAGCCACATGAGCATGTATACATAAAGAATGTAAAATCTGATAGTTGGAAGTGATGACCTTTAATATTATCTGTTTCAAACCTTATCTATTTCTGTTGGAATTTACCCTATATCAGCAGTGACTGGAATCTCAGTGGTTACATGAATAATACCAGTGATTTACTACTCTAATATGGACCATTCTGTCTTTGTAAAATTCTTAGGAAGTCATACATATATTTGAAATTAAATGTATCTTCCTTTAGTTTCTATCTATAGATCCTAGTTCTACATTTTGTGATTTTATGGAATAAGTTTCTTTCTGAATCAAGACACACAGGGCCTGAAAATCAATCAGGTAGGTCTATAATAAGAACATACTCAATCTGAATTCATTATCCCTTTTATTTCACTTCAGCAAAACCAAAGTTTATGGAAACATATTTATATACATAGATGTCAGTTTCAGTTTTAGTTTTGGAAGAAAAACCAGTTACAAGTAGGGACACTAGTGAAATGAAGTTAGAAATAGTTATAGTTTAGAGACTGAAGGAAAATATTGTCTAATCTTTTTTGAAAAGTGTGTGAATAAATGATGGTCCTTAGTTTTGTAGCAGCCTTTCTTTACATTGGACGAGATGGAAGGCAAATACTGAGAATATGAAAGCACAAAGCTTCTCAGTTCCATAGTTCACACTCGCTCCTGACAAACATTTCTGTCCTTTCTGTGTATGACCTGCTTCCCAGTGGAACTACACAAAGACAGCCTCCTTGCTTAGTGGCCTGCCCATCTGTCCAGCTTCTTGACTCACATCTTCCTTTTGTCCACAGAAGGTTGGATAGTACACTGGGCAGTACCTAGGCACAGCTGTGAACCCGTTTGATTTCTAACTTGGCTCCACCTAATCTGAGACTATAGAACCTAGAATCAATTCTAGGTCAGTGTTACCCACGGATTAAATTATGTTCATTTACTCCTGTCATTACCTGCTACCAAGGTCTTTTCTATTGTGTTTCCACTAGGTGGTCTATGACATACTAGACTGGAGTATCAAATATCTAATCATTTTAACTGAAAGTGTGCTAGTCTTGCCTTCACTGTTTTGTGATTCAGTACAGTATATATTAAATGTTTTTTTACCTTAATTTTTATTAAATCATAACTGTATACATTTATGAGGTGCAGTGTGATAATTTGATATACAATATGGAATGCTTAAATCAAACTGATTAACATAACCATCACCTCACTTATTTTTTTGTGGTAAGACATTTATAATATACCCTTAGTTGTTTTGAAATGTACCCTTGCATTGTGCACATTAGGTGAGATCCCACCAAATACCCTCTCTCCACTTTCTCTCCCCTCCCCCTCCTCTTCCCTTCTTTTCTGGACTAGATTTGTGTTTTGTCATTCGTATGAATATGTAAGTGATTATATATTGGTTTCATAATAGTATTGAGTACATTGAATACTTTTTTTCCATTCTTGAGATACTTTACTAAGAAGAAGATGCTCCAGCTCCATCCAGGTAAACATAAGAGATGTGACGTCTCCATCATTTTTATGGCTGCATAGTATTCCCTGGTATATATATATGCCATAATTTGTTAATCTATTGTTCATGGGTTGATGGGCGTTTGGGCTGATTCCATGACTTGGCAATTATGAATTGGGCTGCAATAAACATTTGGTGCAAATGTCTTTGTTGTAAAATGATTTTTGTTCATCTGGGTAGATACCTAGCAATGGAATTGTAGGATCAAATGGTAACTCAGCTTTTAGTTCCTTGAGAATTCTCCATACTTCTTTCCAAAAAGGCTATATTAGTTAGCAATTCCACCAGCAGTGTAGAAGTGTTCCTTTCATCCATGGCAGCATCTGCAGTTTTGGGATTTTGTGATGTGGGCTAATCTTACTGGAGTTAGATGATATCTCAAAGTGGTTTTGATTTGCATTTCTCTGATAATTAAAGATGGTGAGCATTTTTTCATGTGTTTGTTGGCCATTCACCTGTTATCTTCAGAGAAGTTTCTGTTCAAGTCTCTTGCCCACAAAGAAATAGGGTTGTTTGTTCTTATTAATTTGAATTCTCTGTAGATGCTGATTATCAGACCTGGTTGGAATCATAACCTGCAAAATCTCCTCCCATTCTGAACGCTGTCTGTTCTTTACTTGTAAATGAGCTGTGCAGAAGTTTTTTACCTTGATCAGATCCCAGTAATATATTTTTGGTGTTGCTTCAATTGCCAAGGGGGTCCTCCTCATAAAGTATTTTCCCAGGCCAATATCTTCAAGCGTTTCTTTTTTCTTTTTTTTTTTTTTTTTTTTAGACAGAGTCTCACTGTGTTGCCCTTGGTACAGTACCATGGCGTCACAGCTCACAGCAACCTCTAACTCTTGTATGTGGCTGGCACCGCCTGTTTTTTTGTTTGTTTGTTTGTTTGTTTATTGAGCCAGACTTACTCTGTCACCCTGGGTAGAGTGCCAGGGTATCATAGCTTACAGCAACCTCAAACTCTTGGGCTCAAGCAATTCTCTTACCTCAGCCTCCCTACTAGCTGGGACTACAGGCACCTGCCATGATGCCCAGATTTTTGTTTGTTTGTTTGTTTAGCAGGCTCAGGCTGGATTTGAATCCATCAGCCCCAGAGCATGTGGCTGGTGCCCTAACCACTGAGCTATGGGCACCCATCTTTAAGCATTTTTCTTGCACTCTCTTCTAGTATTTTTATGGTTTCATTGTCTTAAATTTAAGTCTTTTATCCAGTAAGACTCAATTTTTGTTAGTGGTAAAAGGTGATGGTCCAGTTTCAGTCTTCTACAGGGTCACTACCCAGTTCTCCTAGCACCATTTGTCAAATAGTGAATCTTTTCCCCAGTGCATGTTTTTGTTAGGCTTATCAAAGATCAAATCATGATATGTGGCTGGGTTCAACTCTAGATTCTCTGTTCTGTTTCATATATCTACATCTCTATTTTCGTGCCAGTACCATGCTGTTTTGAACATTGTAGATTTATAGTATAACCTGAAGTCTGATAAAGTGATGCCTCCTGATCTGTTTTTATTTCTAAGTAATATATTTGTTATTCAAGGTTTTTTCCAAGTTCTTTAAAGTATGACATTGGTGCTTTGATAGGAATTGCATTAAATCTGTAGATTGCTATATGGACATTTTAACAAAGTTGATTCTTCCCAGTGACGAGTATGGTGTGTTTTTCCATTTGTTAACATCTTCAGCTATTTCTTTTCTCAGGGTTTTATAATTCTCATAGAGATCTTTCACATCCTTTGTACATCCTTTGTTGTGAAATTCCCAGTTATTTTATCTTCTTTGGCACTACTATAAAAGGAATAGAGTCCTTGATTATATTTTCAGCAGGACTATTGTTGGTGTATATAAAAGCTACTGATTTGTACATATTGATTTTGCATCCTGAGACACTGCTGTATGCCTTGATCACATCTAAGAGCTTTGTAGTTGAGTCCCTGGAGTTTTCCAGGTATGAGATCGTGTCATCCACAAAGAGTGAGAGTTTGATCTCCTCTGACCCCATTTGAATACCTTTGATCCCTTCTCTTGCCTGATTGCGATGGTTTGGACGTCCATTACTATGTTGAATAACAGTGGTGACAATGGACATTCTTGTCTAGTTCCAGATCTGAGTGGAAATGTTTTCAGTTTTATTCCATTCAATATGAATGATATTGCCTGTGGGGTTGGTGTAGATAGCCTTTATCAGTTTAAGCAACGTTCCATCTAAGCCTATTTTTTAAAGTGTTTTTATCATGAAAGGATGCTGGATATTAGCAAAAGCTTTTCCTGCATTAACTGCTAGAATCATATGGTCTTCGTTTTTTATTTTATTTATGTGGTGTATTATATTTATAGATTTACATGTGTTGAACAACCTTGTAACCCTGGGATAAAATCAACTTGATCGTGGTGTGGTAATTTTTTTGATGTGTCACTGAATTCTGTTTTCTAAGACCTTATTGAATATTTGTGCATCGATATTCATTAATGATATTGGTCTATATTAAATGTATTTTTAAAGTTCAACAATAAGCCCTGCACAGCAAACAATAGCTCATGAGTCATCTGTCACCTCTACTCCTCCCACCCCACCCCCAACTATTAATATAAATAGTAGTATTCCAAGGTGTGACAGGTGTAACCAGGGGCATATCAGTCAGTATATAAAGCTGTCATTAAAGGAGAAAAGAGAGAGATTGATGCCTTTGGAATAATTTTTTTTTGTTGTTTTGTTTTTTTCCTTCTAATAGGTTTCACAGAAACTATTGAGGATAAATTTTTAGAATTTGGGAAGCTTATCTGTGAGACAGGCTGAACAGGCTTATGAAGTTGCTGATTATTTCTGAAGAAAAGTTGATTAGGGACTTGTAATAAAGGCTTATGAATAGTAAAGGGTTGGTTAACATACACATTTGCTGTAAGTTCCTGATTTATTTTGTCTAGCATATTTTTTATCTTTTTTTTAATCTTTTTTTTTTTTTTTTTTAATCTATGTCACCCTTGGTAGAGTGCCATGGTGTCATAAGCTCACAACAACCTCAAACTCTTAGGCTCAAGTGATTCTCTTGCCTCAGCCTCCTGAGTAGCTGGAACTACAGGTGTCCACCACAACACCCGGCTATTTTTTTGTTTAGTAGGCCCGGGCCGGGTTCCAACACACCAGCCCCTGCGCATGTGACCAGTGTCCTAACCACTGAGCTATAGATGCCGAGCCATATAAAACTTGCAGAATGGAGAAGCTACCCTGGAACAGGAACAAATGGAATGTATTTTAGCATTATTTTCCCTTTGCCCTGGGTGGTTTGTGAGGCCATTGACATAGGTGTAGTGCTGTCAGAGTTGTAAAAGTACTTGATGCTGTACCACTATACTCAGGCTTATACTGCCAATCTGGAAGAACTTAACATTAATAGTTTTTTAAGCAGAAAAGCCAAAATCCTAACAGTGGTCTGCAAGACCTGATGTGATCTAACTGTGCCTCCCCACTTCCTCCTTACCTCACCTGCTACTCCTCCCCTTCCCTGGAGCCACTGATCCTAGAATAGGTATTCTGCCTTGCCACCTCAGGGCCTTTGAATTGACTGTCTCCCTTGTCTGGAGTGTGCCTTCTCCCATCTTCACAGCAGCCAGCCTGCCTGCCTACCTGCCTGCCTGCCTTCCTTCCTTCCCTTCTTCCCTTTTCCTTCCTTCAGGTTGATAGTTACCAGAGGATGGAAGGGATGGGGAATGAATAGAGGTTGGTTAATGGGTGGGTGCAAACATGCACTTAGAGGGAATAATACATTCTAATGTTTGCTAGCCCAGTAGAGTGACTACAGTTAGCAACAATGTATTGTATGTTTCAAAATTGTTCAAAGAGCGAATTTGAAACATTCCCACCACCAAGAAATGATAGATGCTGGAGGTGATGGATACCCTAATACCGTGACTTGATCATTACATGTTCTATGCATGTATCGGAATATCACATGTATTCCATAAATATGTACAAATATTATGTATCAATACATCTTTAAAATAGCGCCTTTTTATAATAAGGCCTCCTTATTTCACTACATTATTCCCAATCCTCTTTACCCTTATTTTTCCTCATAGCACTTACTGTAATACAATTTAAATCGTATTTAATTTACTTATTCATTATCACTTTTCTGCCCCCTCCCTCTAGAGCACAAGCTCTAAAAGGGCAGCAGTTTTTGTTTTTTTAACCCACACAGTGATATATATCCCATTGCCTGGAATGATGCCTGGCACACAGTGGTCTTTATTGTTGAACAAGTCTTTCTACTTTCATTTGAACAATGTCAGATTCATCTAGTTCTTGAACGGAACTCAGCAAGGCCGTGTCTTCGTTTTAGCAGAGTATCCATAAACACAACCACCGCCTCTTGTTTCTCAGTGGCCTTGCAGTCTAGCTTCTGACTCTGATTTAATACCCTTCCCAGTTCCAAGTTCTAAGGACTACTACCACAAATTTACAGTATCTTGAGTAAGCAGAGCAAACATTAGACGCTGTTGCTTCCTGTACTCTGTTATCTATATTAGAAAAGGCAAGATCACAGAACATTAACGGGCCCTATTTCCAAGATTGGAGATGACTAGGAAAGTAGAACATGTTACTGTGCTGACATTTGGGTAATATTTTTCTATTGTTAATATAGATCTCTGTGCTTCTTTAAAACAAATCGCTACCATGAAACTATTAAAACTGTTATCCTAAGGGCCTAAGTCTATTTTGATTAATTAATTCCTAGAGTAAATATGGAAGCTCAAGCTCAAAGTAAATGAGGAAGTTTAAGGATGCTCTATAAGTATCAAACCACTTTTACTGTGCACCCAGAAAGAAGCCTGTCTTTTTCATAATCCTGATAGATGTAAAGTTAGCAAGGAGGCAAACTTTAAAGGGAGGGGCAAAAAAGATTGTCTTTTGCCGAGGGATATTGTTTATGTCTCATTGCTCAATTCTTTAAGGAAATAATGTTTGCAAACTCAAAACAGTTTAACTTTAAAAAAAAAAAAAACAAAACAAAAAAAAAACAGTTTGTTTTTTTTTTTTAAACAAAGTCTCAAACTGTCGCCCTGGGTAGAGTACTGAGGCATCACAGCTCATAGCAACCTCAAACTCTTGGGCTTAAGCTATTCTCTTGCCTTAGCCTCCCAAGTAATTGGGACTACAGGCGTGTGCCACAATGCCCAGGTATTTTTGTTGTTGTTGCAGTTGTCATTGTTGTTTTAGCTGGCTGGGGCCAGGTTCGAACCCACCAGCCTCCGTGTATGTGGCCGGCACCCTACCCACTGCACTACAGGCGCTGCCCCAAACAGTCTAACTTTTGACTTTAAAAGAAAAAAAGAAAGTAACGGTTGAGCACCTCCCAATTCTATTTTTAAAGTTTATTGTGGTGACAATGAGTGTGATTGTTTATAAATTAAGAGATAAAGAGTAAAAAGGTTGAGTGCTCTAAACGGATAATCACTGGAGATTGTGTTAGCACTTTGAAGGTGTAAAGTTAGCCTTACATCCCTCCCTGGGTCAGGTGGCCTTGGTGATGGCTACCCAAAGGCTGATTTTTCTGCCCTCCATAGAGAGCAGAAAATTGTGACTTTGCTACTCTTTTTCCAAATGGCTTTAAGGGACGGGGGAATTCTCTTTTAAAGCAATAATTGAGAAGCTAATTTAAGTTGCAAAAGAGTTGCAGAATTTTATTCCAGTAGTTCTAACCCTCCACTTTGGACTTCTCCCAGTGGACAGCACTAAAGTTCATCATTCTGATTTACTTCTGCACAAATCAGGATTTTGACAGTTTAATCTAAAAGTCTTTTAAACCAATGTCTATCCCATATACTTTGCAGTCTTCTCTTTAGTATTCTAGAGATGTAATCTGCATGTGTTCTAATTCATGGTCTAAATTATTTGAGAGCTTTGGAGAGATTAGGTATGTCTTGTGCCAGAAAGGGGACTCTAAGAAAAGTCATAGTATTACAATTTCAGTATCTTTTGGTTTCTGTTCACCTCCTTTCTAACCATAATCTACTAGGAGAGATTGGTTCTTAAGACCTCATTGTCTTTTTAAAGCTCAATAATTATATGTACTGCTAGAGAATTTATAATTTTAGAAATCATCTGGGAGCTCTGTTTAAAGGTTTATTTTCTGGTTCTGAGAGCCATTTAAATATGGAAACTTTAACTGCTGAAATACTTGTTGCTGCCCTTATGACATGAAATCACTGCTTTTATCAGAAGGATAAAACTTTATAAATGGTTTCACTGTTTACACACTGTGAACAGTGAACAATGTCCTTAAACCTTCTCAGAATAAATAAGTGTGAGTTTTATCTAGGGTGAATAACGGGTTGGCACTTTTTGAGGGGTGCTCAGCTATCATGTTATCCATCTGACCTATTAGGTAGACTAAGAAAGACTATAGAAAGAGGGTTCATGACTTCATACTGAATCTCAAAGCCAAAGCATTCTATGATAGACGTACTCTTATCTGACAATGTGAATGTTACTTTTTTTTTTCATTATTATTATTGTTATTGCTCAAAATTTCATTGCAGGAATTGTCTCATTTCTTTTCCGAATGTATTTATCTTCTTTCGTTCTTTGTGAGGTTTTTGTTTCCAGTCCTTATCTTTAACATTGTTATTGTTATTAAATTTTAAGCCTTTTTAATTTTGTGAAGGGAAAAAGTGGGAACCAAATAAACCCATGTATATGTAAAACAAAAATCTGCTCGAAAGATTTATGTATTTGGCCACAAAATTATATAAATGTAAATAAACAGAAAAAAAAAGAAGAAAGAAAGAGGATTTTTGTTTAAATCCTAACCTTGGAAGTGAACTAAAGATGCTATTCAGGTTAAACTTTAATTAGCATCATAAGGAAAGTAAATTGATATTTTCTGTGGTGGGTTTCAGTGAGTATTTCTGCTATGTTTTTACTATACTGAGATGTCCAATATCATAGGTAAACCTATCTGTTTTGTCAGAGTACCTCTAGGAATTCCTAGATGATTTATTGATCAATAGAGTTTGAAATTAGTTTTAAACTTAAGAAGGTAAGTACTTTTTGGCATTTACTAGGAATGCAGAGATATAGGCCGATTTAACTCTAGTAGTGAGCAGGAAAGGCTACTTCTGTTCTAGTCTCAGATGATATATCACACAGTTGGAGTCATGTCATTAAATACCTGTCACTCAGAGCCATTCCTCTAGAATCTGATGACTAGGTTGTGTGGTGCTTAAAACACATCTGAATCATCATTCCTCAGAGAACTGGAGTTGATTGACGTCACTGCCTGGTCCTAGCTTGGACCAGCCTGCAAATAATCTTTCCAAAAGCTAAATGGAGAGGAGGAATAAAGGGAAAAAAATATTCTTCAGAGACTTGGAAAGGTCACAAGTGACGTCATGGAAGAGTAAATGATACAATCTCTAGCCCTTACTACTTGGCTTGGTTTTTCTTATGGCAGTGCCTCCTGTGGTTACCTGTGGTGAGAGGTGTGATGTGAGGCCTCATTTGCCAGAGTTCAGACTGAGTTTTTCTTGTACCTTTTTATAGTACTTTTGAGTATACTGAAACAAGGTTAGAATATTAATTTAGCCTGTTCATCTCCAGCTGTGCTGCCTTAAAGAGGTTGCAGCTCTTGCAGCAGGCTTCGTGTACTCTGGAAAGAAACTAATTGCTGGTTACAGGCTGAAGCCGACAGGCTGCTCTTTCCACAGCAGCCACTGAAAGTAACTTTTAAAAATCATTATTATTATTAAGCCTTTATAGCCCGCTTTTGTGTTTTCAAAGTGCCTTATAATCTATTTGCTTTTCTTATTGATGTCTCTGAGCAGTACGTAAGTTAATATTGTTATGGGCACATATTGCACGTGACATACCAGAGTAACAGGATTAGGTAATGTGCTTCTTGGTAGCATCTGTGATCTGCTCTGGACCATCCTCAAAGCAGCTGCTGAGGTGTGCATTCTGTTCCTTCAGTCATTGAACACCCTTGGAGTTCATTGCTTGCTTTTAATTTGATGTGTGAGTACTGTGGCTTTATACTTTTTTGACTGCTCCTTACAGTAAGTTGTATTGTATGTGGAGTGTGCACACGCAATACATAAAAGTGAACAGTTGTAGGAAACATTACTTACTTTCATAAGATGTACTGTGTTATGATATTTTCTATTCCATTTTTTTTTCAAGCTAGTTTTTTACTAACTCAGTCGGTCATGACCCACCAAGGAGTGCAATACACATTGCACATTTTCATGTTATAACACGTGTGGATGCATTATGGAATTTATCGTGGAACTTCAAAGCCTGTCCTTATGGCAGGCTACTTTGTGTTGCACCCTATCCTGACTTTCCCCCACCACCTGCCCAGAGTGTGTCCACACTTTACTCTTCTACTAAGGGAAGTACCATAGAAAAAGTTGAGAATTACTATCCTTTTGGAATCTGTTAGTTCATATCTTATTGAAACCCAAATGAGGTCAGAAACTTACTTTTCAATCATTATTCTTATTTAGCACCTACTCTGTGCAGCCACTAATCCAGAAACTGAGAATACTGTGGCAAACAGAAGACAAAAATCCCTTCCATTGTGGAATTTGTATTCCACCAAAGTTGGGTTGTGTGCAATGGGGACATACCCAGGTGTGTATGTTTACTTGTACAAAAAGGTAAAATAGTATGTCAGATGGGGGGAGCATTGAAAAACTAAAACTGGGGATAGGGAACCCTGGGGTTCAAGGTTGGGTGGTTCAACTTTATAAATGCATTAGTTATGGAAGACCTAACTGAGAAGATAGTGTTTGATTAAAGCAAAGACTTAAAAGAGGCAGGGAATGGATCATGTGAATTTCTGGAGGAAGAGCATTTGAGACAAGACAGCAAATGCAAAAGGCCCTGAAGTGGGAACGTACCAAGTATATGCAAGGAACAACAGCAAGCTTCTTGGCTGGAGTAGGGCTAGCAAGGGAGAGAGTATTAGCACGTGACATCGAAGAGGTAATAGGTTCACATTATAGGCAATTGTCACTTTGGTATTTATTCCAAGTGTGATGGGAAGTCATTGGAGATTTAAACAGGTAAATATTTATGAGCCGATCTACATTTTAAGATCACTGTGGCTATGTTGAGAATAGACTCGAAAAGCTAGGTGTTATAAAGAGGGGGTGGGGGGATGGATGGGAGACTGTTACAAGGCTTTGCAGAGTTCCATTTACTGAGTTGAGAAAGGCAGCAGGAGGTTCTGCTTTGGGATGGGAAGGGGAGATCAACAGTTTAATTTTGGACATGTTCCCTCTTGGATATCTATTAGTTATCCAAATGAAGATATTAAATAGGCAGTTGGATATATATGTGATCATTGATTTTTTTTTTTTGAGGGGGCAGAGTCTCACTTTGTCACCCTCAGTAGAGTGCTATGATGTCACAGTTCACAGCAACCTCAAACTCTTGGGCTCAAGCGATTCTCTTGCCTCAGCCTCCTGAGTAGCTGGGACTAAAGGCGCCCACCACAACACCTGGCTGTTTTTACAGACGAGGGTCTTGCTCTTGCTTGCGCTGGTCTTGAACCCATGAGCTCAGGCAGTCCACCCACCTTAGCCTTCCAGAGTGCTAGGATTACAGGCGTGAGCCCCCGTGCCCAGCCTGATCATTGATTCCGTATAGGCAAGTTGTGTGTGATGTTAAAGCTCTTGGAAAATAATTCTTCTTCATTTTGTGTGGATTACATCTTCTATACAGTACCATTTGGGATAGTGAATTTTAAAATAAGAAAAAAGAAACTACCCCTTCTTTTTTTTTTTTTTTCTCCTTCACTCAGGTAGCAATCAATATCATGTTTTTTAAGGCTGATTCAGTTCTATTTAATAAGAGTTGTCAACATCAGAATCAGGATTGAACTGGTTTCATACTGTGTTTTTCCCTTGGTTCTCTTTAACACCCAAAGAATGGTTGTGGCATATCATTAGAGATCCTTGGAGAATCTAACATTCTTAAGGTTGTGATTCACTATCTATGTTTTCTTCCTTAACATGTAGATATTACATTATTTGAAAGCAAAAGAACTCACATGTGATGCCATACCTCATCCCTGCCTCATTGAGAATCAGTGTGCCTAATGAGAGATGTTACTGGTGTGATTATGTTACGCATATGAATGATGTAGAGGTAGAAAAAGGTTAAGAAACCAGTGTTTTTTTGCTCAACATCTTTCCCTTAATTTCATGCAACAAGTATCTATTGATTCAGGCAGTATGCCAGTAAAAATGAACAACAGCTCCTGTACTTAGGCATTCAAGGAGCTCAGTGTCTTACAGGTGAGCCAGATGTAAAAAATTACTTATGCTATGATAGCAGTGTATGCATTGGGTGCTGTGGGAAAGGGGTAGAATTTCAAGCTTGAGCTAAACCTTAAGGTTAAATAGGTATTTTCCATATAGTCAAAGCTTAAAGAGAATCCTATATTAAGCAGAAAGAACAACATGTGAAAAGGGCACAGACCCGTGAGTTTCAGTGTTTGGAGAACAAGAAGTAATACTCTGATGTGGTTGAGTTATGGAAATGGTTTTGAGAGGTAGGCAGAAGTCAGAGCCAAGAGAGCCATATATTCTCGAAATGAATGCAGTTCTAGCCAAGAGTAAAAATTTGAGAGCTTCAAAATACAGAATTTGAAAAGCTAAGGAAAAAGATGAAATGCTTTCCCCACCAGCCGCCCTGTACAGTTGATCTGTAAAGAATTGATAATTTGCCAAGGCACAATAGCAAAAAGAACCATTAAGCTAACAATTTGCCAACAAGCATTTTAAAAAATCTCTTCTGATCTCTTTTTAGCATAATATTATTACTGCATTTAAGCATGTGTAAAATTTCAGGAATAAGTCTAATGTGGTTATTCATAATTATGAAAAGTTCTAAGTTAAAAGGTAAAACAGAAGATGGTGAAAGCAGAAGGTATTTTTTTTTTTGCTGAACAAACACTTGTTATAGCAGCTATTGGGATATACTGTTTGCTGTGCTTTGCAAATATTAGATTATTATACTCATAACAACCCTATGAGTTTACTACTGTTGTGATCTCTACTGTCAGAATTAGAATGTAAAATCAGGTGTTCAATGCTCTGAACCACTGTATCTGCTGCCTCTGGTATAGGTGGCCCAGCTTCACAGAGAATTATTAGAGAGCAGAAATCCCAGGGTAGTCCTCAGAGTATCCCAAAATTGAAATTATATGTCAGAAAGTTCCATGTGCATTCTCTAGCAGGAGAATTCATGCTTTTCATCTGTTTATCAAATTTAGCCTCACTGACCTAGAGGAGAGTTTTATGTCCTGTCCTTGTTTAAGGCTCCTATTGGCATAGTAAGTTCCCCAGAAGAACAAAATGTTTACAAGTCCATTCAGACTTCTTAGACAAAATTCTTCTAAATTAATTGCTTATCTGGATGATCTTTCTTCAAATAACTTTTCTTCAAATAACTCATTCCAGGTCCCAGATGTAAAGATTGTAATTCTTTTTTTTTTTTTTTTTTTAAGTACGAAAGGTTTTTATTGGCGAGGGAGGGATGCTGCAGAGTAGCACCAAGGAGGAGAGAAAAGAAGAGAGAGAGAGGAGAAAAGAAAGAGAGAAAACAAAAAAACAAGATAATAGTAATAATATCACTCAGATTTCACATTGTGAGACCTTTATGTGACCCACTACTAGCTTACTCTGTCTCCCCAGTTTTCACTCCTAAATGTCCTTACCACGCCTGGCATTGTCTCCAGTATCTTCTTGGTACCCTTTTTTGAAATAAAATTCTCTTTTCTCTGTAATTCATCTACCAAGTACCAGATGAATTAGAAAATACCTCTTTCAGGCAGTGCCTGTGGCTCAAGGAGTAGGGCGCTGGCCCCATATACTGGAGGTGGTGGGTTCAAATCCGGCCCTGGCCAAAAAACAAAAACAAAAACTGCAAAAATAAGAAAATACCTCTTTCCCAGAAGCCCATAGCTGGCACAAATCTTTGAAAGTAGTGCTCTGGTACATCTTAATATCTTAAGTCCCTTATTTTCTGGAATTAGTTATACTCCTTAAATTCACCAGACTCAAGCTTTTTGAGAATCCTGCTATCATAGCATTTTGGGCATCAGGATATGTGATATAGGTTAGAAACTCCTAGGCTTCATTATTTGGCAGGTTAAAAGCAAGGAAAATAATTGCATGGATTCTCCTGGGAGAGAGAGCAGAAAGACTGTTAGGTAGACATAACCAAATAATTACAGAGTAGAAAAATAAAGATACTGTTTAAGATCAGGAAGATAAGCTGATAATAAATGTAAAAGAAGTACTTCGGAAAGAGGATGTTTGGACTCATAGCCAAAGTTTTGATGAAGAAACAAGTAGGCTACTGAAATGTGGACATTTGCCATAAAAGTCCAGGAAGGGGAATAGTAGTTCCCGACAAGCATTTTTTTCCTTTATCTTTTTAGAGCAGAATGAGAAAGAAATAGGTATGGTTACTGTTCATGGTCCTTTCCCAGAGAAATGTTTTCCTGCAGTGCCAAGAGCATAGATAGGAAAGTCACTAGTGACAGAAACCAGTGAGAGGTGATGGTTTAGAGCAATTTGCCTCCCACTCTCTCTTCTTACAGTATATGGGTCTTGTAATCTGCTGCAGTGGAGTCTGCCTGTTCCTGAATGTATACACCGGTGATGCCCTGAATGAAAGTATATCATAGCTTTTTTAAAAACAGCATGCCCTGAATTAAGCAGACCATGATGGAATCATAATGTAGAAGTTGTATTATGAGAGGAAAACTAATTTCTTTGCCTGCTTAAAGAGGTTTTTCCTTTCTTATAGCCATCAAGTTTACCAGTGTTTGACCCAACAAGCTTTTTTCAACTATAGGATCTACGAAATAAGGTTTTGTAAATAAACAGCTTTAAAACTGGTACCTTTAAAAACAAAAAAGAAACGAGACAATCTGGCAATCGTTATTGAGGAAAAAAAATAAAAACAAGGTTTAGAGTCAGACAAGTTTAAATACTTATTCTTCTGTGTTTTGGTTACTTGACTCTGGATTTTACTTAGTCTCTCTGAACCTCAGTTTCCTTATCTGTAAAAAAAAGAGAGAAGAATGATACCTACTTTGCATGAGAGAGTTACAATGAGAATTAGAAATAATATCATTAGTGAATACTTAGTGGTAGCAGCTACTAATTAATCATAAAAACAAAAAATAACTGAAAAGATAATTCTGGGCATAGAAGTGGCCTTGAAGACAGACCTTCTGGAGAGTGGTAGAATTGTATTTTGTTACATTTGAATGGCAGTGGTGTAAGGAAGGGTATGTTTTGCAGTGTAGGAGTTGGTGTGTCTTGATTTGGGGTGGCCTGCACTAACTGAAAGAGGGAGGAAATAAGGAGGTCTCTTTCTAAACATAAGACTCTTCTAACCCTCCTTTCTGGCTTCCCATGATGTCCTCATTTTCCCTTATTGCTTTCCTGGCAGGTGGCTGTGAAAAACAATATTGATGTCTTCTACTTCAGCTGCCTCATCCCACTCAATGTGCTTTTTGTAGAAGATGGCAAAATGGGTGAGTACATCCCCTCCTGTCCTGCCGCCCAACATACCTTTGCCCTTCCTCTGAATGTCAGAGCATAGGCCCAGAAGTACAAGTTATTGTGAGGTTTAAATAAAAATGGGATAAGGCAAAGGAAAAGAAACCATTTTGTCAAAAAGGCACTTGCACTTGAACGTTTATCACAGCACATTTCATAGTTGCAACGGTATGGCATCAACCTAAGTGCCTATCCATACATGAGTGGATAAAGAAAATGTGGTGTGTATACATGTGCCATGGAGTATGACTCAGCCATAAAAGGAATGAAATAATGTCATTTTGCAACAACTTTGAACTAGAGACCATTATCCTAAGGGAAGTATCTCAAGAATGGAAAAACAAACACCATATGTTCTTGCTAATAAGTGGGGGCTAAATGATGGTTGTACATGGGTACAAAAAAAACATAAAGCTAAGAAGTGGGAGGGTGAGGGGCTAAAGGAGTAAACCTTAATTATTGGGTACAATGAACACAGGCCTGGTGGCAAGCATACTGAAAGCTCTGACTTCAGCATTATATCCCTGTAACAAAAACTTTTAAACCCCACCTCTTAGTATTTTGGGGAAAAGGGAAAGGATCTCCGAAGCTCTTCATAATGCTTATTATTCATTTTCCTTTGTCATAATTGTTCTTGCTCTGCCATCAACCTCTAAATCATAATGTCCATTCTGTGAATGTTCTTGTCACCCCAGGATATAGAGTAAGAGGTTTGGGGGCAGATAGATGTGGATTTGAATCTAGCTGGGCCATTTATTCTGTGTGGTACTGCTGGCAAGGTGCTTTGTGTGTTTCAGTTTCCATATTCACAAAGTATAAATTATATAATGACTTAATGAGATAATACATGTAAATGTAGCCCTGTACTAAGTTCATACTGCTTCATGGTAAGAATTCAGGGATTTATAATCAACCATGAGCACTCTCCATGTTGGCTATTGGGATTTCACTCTTCTCTTACAAGTAAGTGAAATCACTAATAAAATTGGCTTATAATGGTACATATTAAATTGTGTTTGTACTTAGTTGATTTGAATCTCACAGTAGCTCTTTGGGTAGGCAGGACAGCTGTAATTAAATATGAAGAAATTAAGGCTTAAAAAATTTATCCAGAGTCACCCAAATAGGAAAATGGAAGAGTCAAAATGAAATCCTAGATGTAAACTCTTCTATGGTATCGTAGTGCTGTTGGGATTAATTGACCTGGTGTAGACCACGTCCATATAGCTAACAATTGGCTGCGGTCCCAGCCTGTTGCTAGCTGTATTGCAAGAGCCAGCATGCCAAAGGAGAAATGGTACGAAGCATCAGAAATCAGAACACTGACAGAGTGCATGTCTGTCTTTCCCTCTGCTTCCCCATACAGAGCGCCAGGTCTTCCTTGCCACGTGGAAGGATATTCCCAATGAAAATGAACTTCAGTTTCAGATTAAGGAATGTCATTTAAATGCTGGTGAGTAGTACTAACTCTATATCTCATTTTCATCTTAGCAAATTAAATTAAATGTTTGAAATTTTTATCTTTGCTTACCTCTTTTTTTCTGTATATATCATCTTTCTAGTGATTATGTGGTAGATACATTATTTTGCAAACCTCTGTTTAAAAACTTGGTATGTATTTTGTTTGTTTTGTTTTGAGATGGAGTCTCACTCTGTTGCCTTAGCCAGAGTGCAGTAATATCATCATAGTTCATTGTAACTTTAAATTCCTGGGCTCAAGTGACCCTCCTCCCTCAATCTCCCAAGTTGCTGGGACTGCAAATGTATACCACCACACCTGGCTAATTTTTTCTGTTTATAGTAGAGATGGGGCCTTGTTCCTCTCAGGCTGGTCTCAAACTTCCTGCCCTCAAATAATCCTCTTGCTTCAACCTCCCGAAGCACTAGGATTACAGGCATGAGCCACCATGCACAGCCGAAAACTTTGTATGTTTTGATGTAGAATACTATGCTACTTTTTTTTTTTTTTTTTTTTTTTTTGAGACAGGGTCTCACTATGTCACCCTGGATAGAGTACCGTGGCATCACAGCTCATAGCAACCTCAAACTCCTAGGCCTAAGTGATTCTCTTTCATCAGCCTCCCAAGTAGCTGGGACTACACGCGCCCGCCTCAACACCCGGCTATTTGTTGTTGTAGTTGTCATTATTGTTTAGCTGGCCCGGGCCGGTTTCGAATCCGTCAGCCTCAGTGAATGTGACTGGCGCCGTAACCACTGTGCTATGGGAGCTGAGCTGGTATTATGTTACTTTAAAGTTAACAGATTTCAGAAACTAGAGTTGATGTATCTACTCAATTCTTCAGTAGTTGAAAATGTATTAGTCATGTACTTAAACATCCTGTATCTGGGCTGGGTGCAGGGACCCATAGCTATAATCCTAGCACTTTGGGAGACAAAGGAAGGAGGTCCACTTGATGTCAGGATTTCAAGACCAGCCTGGGCAACTAACTAACAAGACTCCTTCTCTGGCCAGGCGCAGTGGCTCACACCAGTATTCCTAGCACTCTGGGAGGCCAAGGCAGGTAGATTGCTTGAGCTCACAGGTTTGAGACCAGCTTGAGCAAAAGCAAGACCCCGTCTTTACTAAAAATAGAAAAACTGAGGCAAGAGGATCTCTTGAGCCCAAGAGTTGGAGGTTGCTGTTAGCTATGATGCCATATCACTCTACCCAGAGTGAGAGCTTGAGATTCTGTCTCCAAAAAAAAAAGGCTCTTTCTCTACAAAAATCTTAAAAAAAAAAAACCCCAAAAAAACCAGGTATGGTGGCACATGCCAATAGGAGTTGATGCAGGAGGATCACTTAAGCCCAGGAGTTCGAGACTGCAGTGATGATGAGGCCACTGTATTCTAGCCTGGACAACAGAGCAGACCTTGCTTCTTTAAAAAAAAAAAATCCTAAATATCAAATAACTGAAGTGGCACTTGAAGGATGCATAGTCTCTTAAAAATTGAAAGGACCATTTCTTCTTTTAGATCAACCTTTGATATTGAAGGTGGTTTTTTTCTGAGATTCTTTATTTAGAATCCCATGTTTATAACTAAATAATGCATCATAGTCGATTAAAGCCTAGTTGGTAACCTTTTTCTTTACTGCCCTGTGTCAGCTTTCATATAATGATCCTAACTTCTTTAATCACCATTAAAAACCTCTAGACTCTCCTGTAATTAATTTTATTACCGTAATAGAATATAAAAGTGATATCCCAAGAGGAAAAACAATAGCAGCTATTAGTCCCTAGGACTTTGGTTTCCCTGAAGTGTATTCCTCAGGAGTGGAAGAAACCCTGCTATTCAGATTCCTACCTTGCTCGCTGGCTCTCTCTCCTTTGTGAGTTTAAGTGAAGGTGAGCCTTGATGCCTGTATCCATTGGTATTTCTCATGAGGGGCTTTTAGCACATAGCCATCCTCCTATTGCAGTTGGGGTGTTGCTTGGAGGGAGGGAGGTGATATGTCAGTACAGAAGGAAAAAACAAAACACTGCCTCCTCCTTGCAACCTTTTGTTTTTAATTTTAATTTTTAGGGCTCTATATTGTTTTCATCTTCTGTGTTCAAACAGATCTCTTACAGGGCTTTGAAATTCAGCAGGATAGTGATTAGCTTCTTTCTATGATACCTCTTTTAAATGTGATGACTCTAGAGGCCCTTTCTGAGGCATTCGGGAGGCTGAAATCTGGTTTGAACCCTCAGAAATTAAAGGCAGACAAACTGTTATCTGTGCACATAGGAACTTCAGAGAGGCAGTTGCCTCTAATGTGACTCCTAAGCCCCTGGAGAGGTGTTTGAGGGATAATCTTCTGTAATTTCCATCATAATAAGTAGCTAGTTGATTTTCCTTATTTTGTGCCATACTCTTAAGTAGATGATAATGTCATCTGTCCCTGTCTTTGAGGCTCACTGGATACTTTGAGCATCATTTGGTAAGTACAAGAAGTTGGTAGTTCTCCACAGCCAGATGTCCCCAAACTTTTTAAACAGGGGCCAGTTCACTGTCACTCAGACCGTTAGAGGACCAGACTATAGTTTAAAAAAAAAAATTATGAACAAATTTCTATGCACACTGCACATATCTTATTTTGAAGTAAAAAAACAAAACGGGAACAAATACAATCACACTGCCTCATGTGGCCCGTGGGCCAGTTTGAGGACCCCTGGAACTGTTCTTCAGGAAGCCTTCAGGTGTCTAGTGTTAAGAACCAGAATAGAATCTTGTTAAAGGAGCAGCCTCTGTGCCCAGTGTGGAAGAGACCAGACTCCTGGTTATGGTCACCTTCATGGTAGTTGGTCCGGTGGCAACATTTCAAATATGTTCCTGAGAACACTTGTCCCTCCAAAAAAAAAAAAAAAAAAAAAGGAGGGTTCTGTGGTCATTTACAGTTGAAATATATAACATATGATGTATCTGTCTTAGAAGTCACCATTGCATATTAGCTCACTAAAAGTTCTGAGAAGTCCTACATAAAGGAATCCCGTTTAATTCAGTGTTAACGGAATTTATTTGACCGTGGAATTTAAAATCACAAAATGCTTTTGTTAATATCTGGTGGACCACTAATGTTTCTAGAAATAGATCTGGGAAACTCTAGCCCAGTGGTTCTCAACCTTCCTAATGCCATGACCCTTTAATACAGTTCCTCATGTTGTGGTGACCCCCCCCCAACCATAAAATTATTTTCATCACTACTTCATAACTGTAATTTTGCTGCTGTTATGAATCATAATGTAAATATCTGATATGCAGGATGTATTTTCATGTTACAAAGGGGTCGCGACCCACAGGTTGAGAACTGCTACTTTAGCCTAAGGAGAACAAAAGATAGGCCAGAGTAATTGGAAAGCAGATTTGGTTTCAGAAGTGTCCAGTATGAAAGGGACATGCTTTTTCATAAAAGAAAATGGAAGTTTGGGTGAGAGAAGACTTTAGTCTGACCTGCCAAAAGAAAAAAGAAAAAGATCTCTTAGCTTCAGATTGGCATTTTGAACCCTTATTGCACTTTGGTGTATGTTTACAGTCTTGCCAGCGGGGCTGTGTCCTCTGAGGTAGTTTCTCAGAGCAAATTCAGTTTTCATTCTGCCATGGCCTCAAGCCAATCCCTCCCTGTCTTAGGTGCTCCAAATACAAATGAATTCGATTTCCAGTGACAGACTGCTCTGTGGCTGCATAGCACATGGAACATAGGGAAAAACATCCACTTCATTTTCTCCAGGAGCCCAAGGCCATCATTTTCCCACAGTAAATCACTGTTAATCTTTCAAGACCACTTCCTGCAACTAATCCTTTCTAGCTCTTCCTTGGCTCATCTCAAGGTCTGGAGTGCCCTGGCCTTTACATTTCCTTCCAGTCTTGAGGACTCTATTAACATGAGTGCTTTCAGGTTTAGTGCCTTCTGATTTAACACCCTGGGTCTAGCTGAGAGCTAAAAATACCGTTCTTTCCAGCTGATCTGCCCCAGTCATAGCACAAACACTTTAAATAGCTTCTGTGTGCTAGCATAGACATTTGACAGATGGAGCCAGCACTTGGAGGGCTACAGTAAGTCACAGGCTTAAAGGAGTAACCAGCCTACCATTGAACAGTTACTTTTGCACTTTAATTAATCAGATTGTAGTTGAAAAGTATATGTGATAGGGTGCTTATGGTGCCACTAGTTGTCTTAAGTACTGGAAAATGTTACATCAGAAAGATAGTAACAGACAGGACTCCGGGCTTTCTAGCACTGATCATCTCTACAGGTGTCAAGAGATCTGTATGAGTCTGTTTGGTGTCTTAGCATTATAGATGCATTTGGGGTTAGTGTATATCTGTGACTACTATCATAAGCACATTAGAAGTAGTTGCATTTCCAGTCATATCCAGAAAGGAATCTTTGTGCTTAGCAGTTCTATAAATGTATTAATTATTTATGATATTCTGAAAAGCTCAAATACATGGTCTGTTTTCACTAGTTAGATACTATAGTGAAAGCTAAATATTTCTTTTGACCTGAGGACTAGGTAAGGGTGAGTTCTATTTCTTTGTTTTGTTGTGGCTCTCTCTGCCCTTTGAAACATTTTTAAAATGTTGGGAAACTCTTTCCCAACTAACACCTAGCTATAGTTTGGTTGCTCCAATGATAAAAAAGTGTTCATTTCAGCAGTCACAGTGGTTTTAGCTTACTAATGAATACCACAGCAGGGCTACCAAATACATATTCCCTCATTTTCACTCTCTACTGTGAGTGCCTTCCCCGCCATTATTGCTGTCAAATGAGCAGTGACCTTAGCTAAAGTAGAACAATGAAGGGAGGAAGATCCTGTCCATACTTTCAAACAGTTCCAGTCCTGACTCAAAAAGCCAAATTTGTTGAAGGATACAAATAAACTAGAAGAAATCACATCTCAAAGCAAGTGTAACACTGCTTTGTGGCAGCTCTCAGTGTCTTATACCTCAAATGACATCATCAGCATAAACTGCAACAATTAGCATTATATTCTTATTCTCAAAGTCACACAACTGCAGGATTCCATCATGTTTGGCAGTTCAGGTGTTTACAAAACAAAAAACTATGATGTTGTCAAGAATTCTAGTCTATCTGGGAAGCTGCCTTATGTCTGGCTTCCACTGTCATTTTTATAGTGCATTTAGCAAAGTCTGGTTATTCTGTAATCTGTAAATCTTCAATCTCAGTCCTGATAACCTACACACTTGATCTTAGCCAAAAGGCTGAGAAGCGATCTGTCCTGATACCTAAAATGTATAAAAACTGATTCACAACATGCTAATGTTATGAGCAGAACCAGGTTCCTGGCCAGAATGCTTCCAGCTGTAATAAAGTTACGTATATTCAACATGCTTATTCCTCCTGGCATTTGCCATGTTTTCTAGTTATGGAAGGAGTGTGTGTGTATGTATTAGGTTGTCATGTCTTACATAGGTGGTGAAATAATCTTTGAGAAGTCTGTGGGAATCTGGGCCTTGGTGTGTGTATATGTGTGTGTGTGTGTGTGTGTGTGTGTGTGTGTGTGTATCTGGTCCAGATTTTATTTTATATATACATACATATATATTTATTTATTTTAGATTGTGTTTGTGCCTATGCAACAAGGTGGCTCTTCATGAAAGGCTTCCACTGTGTGTTTTGTATTCCTGGGAAATGGGCAAGAGCTTCGAAAGTTGAGAATGGCTTTTATAATTTAAAGCAAGCCCCTGTGTGGTAAGGCAATCCTGTCAAAAAGCATTAGCCAAACTCTGGCTGGTGATGTTGCCTGACAGTCCGGTCAAAGCTGCAGGAGCCTTTCACCGTGGGACAGGGTGATAGCCAGACTGCCTGACTCCCCACAAGGTGGTTAAAAAGCATATTGAGGTCATTCCTCTAGCAATCTAGCATGTAATTACCCGAAGGTACATTGCTTAATACCTCAAATAGAGCCATTTCTTCAGTTTTAACTACTTGGCTCGGTGTTATTGAAAACTTTGGAAACAAAAAAAGGAAAATGAAGTAATAACTAAAGTTTCATGAAGGGAGCCTAATGTCTCCTCCCTGCACTGTCACTGTGTTGAAGGTGGGAGAAAGACATCAGGATGAGAACTACCTCTAAAAGCAGTCCACATCTAAGTAGATGGTGTTTAATGTCCATGGATTATGTAATATGTAATATTGGCATCTCCAACACTTCTCCGAGGCTTATTCAACAGATACTGATCCCAGGTACCTGTAGGAAGCACAGAGAAAAACGTCCATGATCCCTGTGCTCAAAGAGTTTACCATTTAGGAGGTAGAAAGAGCATCCATCGCGACAACCTTTTCCTAGAAAGCACAATAGAATATGACAGATTTTTATGTGGGGAGAATTTGGTTTTTGAAGTAGACATGAGTAATTTGAATTCTCTCATAAGAAATGAATATAAGAGTCAACAAAGAAGCAGTGAAGCTGTGTTTATCATCTCTATTCTTTTAAGTGTTTTTCTCTCTGATGCTGCAACTTCTCACAAAGAAAGAAAAATTGATCTTTAATTCTGGAACATGTCTTTTGATGTTGTATTCACAGAGAAGAACTGATGACACCAACCTGTTCTTTCCCTGAGCTGGTAACTATGAAGCCTTCCATCATGACCAGCAGCTGCAGCTGAGATTTTAGGGCCTAGCACAATCACCTCTATACAACTTCAGTTTTTTCTTAAAGTCTTGGTTGAGACAGTTTGTTTCATTATTACTTTGGAGACATGGTATTCCTAAAGGCTTCAGAAATCATTTGCCTGCTTTTATTAAAAAACAAACAAACAAACCCTAAACATCTAGGTTAGTAAGGTTGACTTCTGCAGCTCTGTGCCCTTTTCTGGTCCTGACAGTTGAGGCCCAAGTCACTGTCAGTGAAGTAGCAATGACTTGGGAAGTATCCTGTGGATTTGCTCATCAGTCTGGGTATCCCCATTGATCTGGGACCAGCATTTCAAAAAATGAATAACAACATGGCAGTCACTGTGGCACATTATTTCTGTCTTTGTCTTCTTCAGAGCCTTTTTATCTGTCTAGTACTTACTGAGATTACTAGCTCCTTAGGCCCATCTATTTCACAGGTAACTCTTTTTTTTTTTTTTTGAGACCGAGTTTCACTATGTCATCCTCAGTAGAGTGCCGTCGTAGCTCATAGCAACCTCAAACTCTTGGACTTAAGTGATTCTCTTGCTTCAGCCTTCCAAGTAGCTGGGACTACAGGTGCCTGCCACAAGGCCCAGCTATTTTTTTGTTGTAGTTGTCATTGTTGATTTTAGCTGGCTCAGGCCAAGCTCAAACCTGCCAGCCTCAGTATATGTGGCCGGCGTCCTACCCCTGAGCTACAGGCACTGCCTTCACAGGTAACTCTTGCACTAACACATCATTGTACCTTAGTCTGTCCTGGAATGTGATAGGCACTTCCTTACCTTTTGCTGTTGGGTGGGAGAAGGGCTTTCTGAAATGTACACACGTGCATATGGCAGTATTATCAGGGAACTTGAGCACATGTGGTTCATGAGGTTGTCAAGAGAAAGTACACTGGTTTGAAATTTTAACCAAAGTTGATGAATTTTGAATCTGTATTTGTAGACACTGTTTCCAGCAAGTTGCAAAACAACAATGTTTATACTATTGCCAAGAGGAATGTGGAAGGGCAGGACATGCTATACCAATCCCTGAAGCTCACGAATGGCATTTGGATTTTGGCTGAACTACGTATCCAGCCAGGAAACCCCAATTATACGGTAAGGCCCTCTCAGAATGGGTGAAATGGATTAGAGGAGAGAGGTAAGATCCCTTTCCTTTTTTCTTAGCACCCTGGAAAGACCTGGTGGGAGATGCTTCAGACCTGAAATACACAAATACACAAAACAAGAAGTCCCCAGTTGTCTAAGTGGAAGTCCTCTCTGTAGTATCTGCCCATCTGGGGAGTCATGGTGCCTCTGGCAGCAATGAGTGCTTCAAATCCATCCCTCCCCAGTACACACAAAACTTGGCAACTTCATCCTTGATGTCACTTACCTAGCATACCTGAATATGTGGTACTGTAACAAGCTGCTGAGAAGGATTGTTTACAAAGCTAATTTCAAGAAGACCTTTCTTGCTTTGGGAGTTTGTGAGCAAAGGGTATCATAAACATATGATCCTTTTTAGCATCGTCGCCTGACCTGAATGCTTGTTGTGAAAGGTGAGGAAAAATGGAACACATATTTGGCAGCCTATAAGGGTACTTTAATTTGGAAAACTTTTTTCAGTACAACACTGAACTGCATTAAAAATTTTGGCAAAGAAGCACGATTACCCCCAGTTTGCAGATAGGAAATTATGGCATGTTATAGGGCAGAAGCAGTTGCTTTGTCAAACAGCAAAGATTGAAATCCAAACACGAGGCATTTATTTTTTATTTTATTTTTTCATTTTTTTATTTTTTGCAGTTTTTGGCTGGGACTGGATTCGAACCTGCCACCTCCAGCATATGGGGCCAGCACCCTACTCCTTTGAGCATCAGGTGCCGCCCAACACAAGACATTTTTTGCTGGGAAAATGTGGTCACCTGATAGGATGCCGCTTATCATCTACATTTTGAAAAGTAAAAGAAAAGCCCTTGGGATGGGGTTTTTATAGGCCTTTTAATTCTGGGGAAGCTGAGTAGTCAGTAGACTAAAGGACCCTTTTAGCCATTTAGCTGAAAAAAGCATGTGCCCCCATTCCTTAATTTGGACAGCTAAGTCTGTTTTCACTAGTATATATCAAGGGAATAGACCACCCAGAACTAAGAAAATTCCTGGTAGTTTCCTCAGTGGTTCACTTACCTTGAAGTGTATCATGTGTATGTGTGAAAGAGAGCGCTCCTGAGTCCTATCAAGTTAAATTTTTGTCCAAGCATTTATGAAGCCTAGGAAACGTCAGGCTTCCCCCCATAAAATGTTCACTCCTCCCTCCTATCTCTTCCAGCACCAGTCTTTTTTTCTTTTAGAGGGAGAACCCCTGTGTGTTATTCTGGCGGGATAGGTTTTCACTATAAAGTCAAGGTCTTGCAGAATAATTCTGTGGAACCAGGCATAGTGACATGTATCTGTTAATCCCAGCTACAGTCACAGCTGAGGCAGGAGAATTTGGTTGGGGCTAGGAATTTTAGACTAGCCTGGACAACACAGCAAAATTCTCATCTCAATTCTATTTTTTAAAAGGGATAAAAAATGAATCATTCTATTTACTTCCCTAGAAATTTGCTAAAAGAATGTGTGTGTGTGTGCGTGCCTGCGTGTGCGTGTGTGCCTGCGTGTGCGTGTGTGTGTGTGTGTGTGTGTGTGTGTGTGTGCATGCGCTTACCATTCATTATTCTGTTGTACACATTCTTCCGTGCCAGCTAGGTTAAAGAAGCATGATTAGCCACAGGTTGTGATAAGGAAATTATGGCTAAAAATGAGTAGTGCCTTGTTCAAAATCATGTAATTTATTAGTAGATGAGTTGTGTTAGAATTCAGATATTTCTTGACACTTCTTATACAACATTATCTATTTTGAGAAGGGCCTTTTAACATCACTATCCTAAATATAGCTTGTTAAATTTTTTAAAACATTTTATTTTGAAATAATTGAAGACTTACAAGTTATTAAAATGGAACACAGAGTTCCTATTTATCATTCACCCAGTTTCCTCCGTTGATAACATCTTCCAAAGGCCGGGTGTGGTGGCTCATGCCTGTAAATTTTAGCACTCTTGGAGGCCGAGGTGGGTGGATTGCCTGAGCTCATGAGTTCGAGACCACACGGAGCAAGCGTGAGACCTCATTTCTAAAAATAGCTGATGCTTGTGGCAGGCACCTGTAGTCCCAGCTACTCAAGAGGCTGAGTTAAGAGAATCACCAGAGCCCAAGAATTTGAGGTTGTTGTGAGCTGTGACGCCACGGCAGTCTACCAAGGGTGACAAAGTAAGACTGTATCTGAAAGGGAAAAAAAAAAAAAATATATATATATATAAAAACATCTTCCATACCCATATTTTTTATATTTTCAAACCTAGGAAGTAGATATTGGTACAATGTAAGTAACTATAGGCCATATTCAGATTTTACCAGTTTTCACATTTTTTTTTATTGGTTAGGGTGTAGTACTATGAAATCTTATCACATGCATTTTTTTTTTTTTTTTGTAACCACTACTACAGTTTGGACACATTGTCACATCACCACACAAAAAATAAATCCCTCATCTATCCTTTTATCCCTTTATAGTTAGACTCTCCCCAGCCTTAACCCCAGGCAGCTATTCTCAATTACTGGAATTATAGCATTTAGAATTTTATATAAATTAAATTCATATAACATATAACCTTTTGAGATTATTTTTGTGCTCATCATAATACCCTTGATGTCTTTCTAAGTTGTTACATGTATCCATAATTTGTTCTTTTCTATGACCAATAGTGCATGGTACACATGTACCATGGGTTCTTCATTCACCCATTAAAGAACATTTCCTCCCTATACTTTAAAAAAAATTATTTTAAGGCAATTGTAGGTTCACATACAATTGTAAGAAATTATACAGTGAACTCTTCCCGTAAGTGTCTTGAAGTGATCTCTAAAAAAAATTATCTTTAAACACTTCACCCAGAAAACCCCACAAAATCACATAAATCAAATCATCTTATTTACTTAAGGACATCAGTGGCCATCAAAGGTATGCATATCCAAAAGCCACCAAATATCTGAAAAATATTAATACCACTTTATAGAAGCAGTATTTAGTGTTGCTTTCAAACAATATTAAAGTGGTGGAGTTGGTGTGCCTAAGCCAAATAGTGGGGCTGGGCACAGGACCAGCGGCCCAGAAAGAGGTTTGAATTTTTTTTTCCCCCCAATGAAGCTTGAAACCAGTCAAACACCCTTTTTTCTTAAAAAAAAAAAAAAAAAAAAAGTAAAAAAAAGTAATGGTAGATAGTCTATACAAGCTACAGCTAGTTTTTCATAAAAGAGGTTTGAATTTTTACTGAACATGCTTTAAAGTGCAGAGAGCCAGGTCTAACTTAGGGTTGGTCATTGGGCACTTACAGGTAAACAGAGCCCAAGATGTACTACCATACAGAGTTCATAGTCAGATTACTCTATACATGAACTCCCTTCCCACACTGAGATGATCCTTACTAAAAAAAGAATAAATGCTCCTAAACTGGAAGAGAAGGTTGCATAGAAGAAAAAAGATATCATAGATGAAACTAAAGAAATAAGAATGTGTAACCTGGGAATGCAACATAAAATAAATGCAAATAAAAGTTAAATTTAAAAAAAGAAACAAGGGGCTGGGCACCTGTGGCTCAAGCGGCTAAGGCACCAGCCACATATACCTGAGCTGGTGGGTTCGAATCCTCTCTGGGCCTACCAAACAACAATGACGTCTGCAACCAAAAAATAGCCAGGCGTTGTGGTGGGTGCCTGTAGTCCCAGCTACCTGGGAGGCAGAAGAATCGCTTGAGCCCAGGAGTTGGAGGTTGCTGTGAGCTGTGATGCCACGGTACTCTACCCAGGGTGACAGCTTGAGACTCTGTCTCCAAAAAAAGAAAGAAACAAGGGCAGTGCCTGTGGCTTAGTTGAGTAGGTACCAGCCCCATATACCAAGGGTGGCAGGATCAAACCCAGCCCTGGCCAAACTGCAACAAAAAATGGCCCGGCAGGGTGGCTCCTATGGCTCAGTGAATAGGGCACCAACCCCATATACCGATGGTAGCAGGTTCAAGCCCAGCCCTGCCCAAACTGTAACAAAGAAATAGCCAGGTGTTGTGGCCGGTGCCTGTAATCCCAGCTGCTCCGGAGGCTGAGGCAAGAGAATCGCATAAGCCCAAGAGGTGGAGGTTGCTGTGAGCTGTGATGCCATGGCACTCTACTGAGGGTGGTAAAATGAGACTCTGTGTCTACAAAAAAAAAGAAGAAGAAGAAACAACATAATAAGAGCCCAGACTGGATGCAGTGGCTTATGCCTGTAATCCTAGCACTCTGGGAGGCCAAGGTGGGTAATTGCTTGAGCTCACGAGTTCAAGACCAGCCTGAACAAAAGTGAGATCCTGTTTCTAATAAAAATAGAAAAACTGGGGCGGCGCCTGTGGCTCAGTGAGTTGGGCACCAGCCCCATATATCGAGGATGGTGGGTTCAAACCCAGCCCCGGCCAAACTGCAACAATAACAACAAAAAATAGTGGGCATTGTGGCACGTGCCTATAGTCCCAGCTACCTGGGAGGCTGAGGCAAGAGAATTGCCTAAGCCCAAGAGTTGGAGGTTGCTGTGAGCTGTGATGCTATGGCACTCTACTGAGGGTGATAAAGTGAGATTCTGTCTCTTAATCTTACAAGGGTATATGTAAAACTTGGCAAATGTGGAATGTAAATGTCTTAGCAAAATAACCGGGAAAATGGCAGGAAGGCTATGTTAACCAGTGTGATGAAAATGTGTCAAACGATTTATGAACCAATTGTATGGTGCCCCATGGTTACATTAATGTACACAGCTATGATTTATAATAAAAAATAAAAAATAATAATTTATATTCCAAGAAAAAAAAAAAAAAAAAAACTGAGGCAAGAGGGTCACTTGAGCCCAAGAGTTGGAGGTTAGGTTGCTGTGAGCTATGATGCCACGGTACTCTACCCAGGGCAACAGCTTGAGACCCTGACTTAAAAAAAATAAATAAATAAAAATTTTAAAAAATTACATATATATATATATATATATATATGGCAGCTGTTCTCAGTTTATATATATTTATATACGCATATTATGTTTTATATATGCATATATAAATATACAATATATAAATATGTATTATATATGTATATGTGCTAAATATATATAATACATACATATTTATAAATATAAAAATAAGAGCTTGTCCTTATGGTACCCTTTTTAACCACATCTACCTTCCTTCTTCCCCTGTATTTTTTAATGGTGCATTTGTTTGTACTTCCTTGCCCCCTTTCTTAGTCTCCATCCATCTGGTGACTAGGCTTTCTGTGTCCACAGTACCATCTAAATCTTTTGTCACAGCATGGATGAAAGCATCTAATCCATTCACCAAATTGGCACTCTAGACTTTAAAACCACTCAGATCCATTCCCTTCCTTCCATCACCCTAAATGCTGATCTGATTGATCTGATCTCAGCTCAGTATTAAGGAGGAAAGATATCCGGTGCGCCAGTACTATGCATGAAGAGCTGATGGTCCCCTAGTCTCCTCTAAGAGGCATTGATAGAGCACTTCTCCCAACACCAGTCCTTACTGTGGTTCACTAAGAAGGTATGTTTATCCAATAAGGGTGAAGCCACATCTCTGTAAGTAGGGAGGTCTTACCTGAAAAGGTAATTTGTCCTAGGTGAAGAAGCATTATGTTCCATACTATACACCAGAAGTAGATTTGTAAGCTTTTTGCTTAATTAGGCAGGACAGGTGACTCTAAAGCCCTTAATGGGTCTACTTGGGCAGTATTCCTAAGCAGTTGATGTTAAAGATATGTCATATAAGCAGGTTAGCAGTTTGAAAGTTAAGACCCAGGAAAGGCCTGTTTTCTCCTTGGAGCCATACAAAACGAGACCCAGAGTTCTAGCTGTGTTTAACAAACTTGACCCTTTGTTTGGGCTGGGATGGAGGTGAGAATGGAGGGATGGGGATATTAGGATTCTAGAGCAAGGGGAAATAATCTTCCCCTCCTCCCAAGAGCAACTGTAGTGCTCGGGATCTGGGTCTCCTCAGTCCCTGCCTCCTCGTTCAGTGCCAACCTTGGCAGTTTCGGCTTTTTTTGAGGAAGACAATATTTTATTACTAGTCATGAAGAAAAATGATGCTAGGCATAGTATGTGTCAATGGTCCCAGCATTTGGAGAGGCTAAGGCTGGAGGATCGCTGAGCCCAGGAGTTTGAGGCTGTAATCAGCTGTTACCATACTACTGAACTCTAGCCTGGGTGACCAAGTGAGACTCTGTCTCAAAAAACAAACAAAAAAAGCCCTTTCAGCTGGTAGAATTTCAAGTATTGTTACAAAAATGTGAAAAAATACAGGACAGTGTTTTGGGGAAGAGGAACTACCCCTCTTTAGTCTGGGAGTTGACTCTCTTAAGCTGCTGTTCCTGTTTTTAGTTCCCCCCCCCCTCCTCCTCCTCTGAACCCACATATTCTCCCACTAGAATTTTCCACAACATTGGCAGTGGAAAAGGCTATAGAGGAGGTGGTGGTGAGAGAATTTCTTCTTAGGGAGTTTAAAAACCAGGGAAATGCCTAAAGCTGCAACTTAGACCAAAGTGGGAAGCTGTTTTGTTTTCTACATATACTTATGTTCTTAAATTGGTTGGGGTTTTTTTTATTTTAAACATTTATCAGAATTGTCTTTTTAGCTAATATCAAGCAGCAGTTTGGGAAATGCCTTAGAGACTGAATATTAAAGCTGTAAATAGAGTATATTTTGGTATTCTTTTGTCTGATTGTTTTTTTTTTGTTTTTGCATTTTTAAACTTTAACTATTTAGAATGTTTATGTTTGGGGAAATTTGGGGTTGAATTCTTGACCTTTTCCCCAAAGATATTCCCTCCTTTTGTACTATGTTAAATTGTCCAGAATGTCAAATAAGAGAATTAAGAAATAAAATAGTCTAAAGTCTCATGGTGATACGTAGTTTAAGACAACTTTTGTTATCTGCCCTAGTAAACAAGAACAGTGACACTAGTAATACAAAAATATTTCCTGCTTCTAGGATATATTTTGCATGCTTATGTCATTGTTAATATTTTGTCCAATCTAATACAGTAAGCAGTCCAATTCTGGATTTAAATGTCTTTATTGACTCAGAAAGTGAAATTCTCAATATTCTTTTTACTATTGATGTTTAATATGGTAATTGTTTAACAAAAGAAGAGGCGATGGTAGAGGGAGGAGTATAGTGGTATCAGAAATATCTTGGCTCCGCACCCGTGGCTCAGGCGGCTAAGGCACAAGCCACATACACCTGAGCTGGCGGGTTCTAATCCAGCCCAGGCCTGCCAAACAACGATGATGGCTGCAACCAAAAAATAGCTGGGCGTTGTGGCGGGCACCTATAATCCCAGCTACTTGGGAGGCGGAGGCAGGAGAATCGCTTGAGCCCAGGAGTTGGATGTTGCTGTGAGCTGTGATGCCACAGCACTCTACCCAGGGCAACAGCTTGAGGCTCTGTCTCCAAAAAAAAAAAAAAGAAAGAAAGAAAGAAAAGAAATATCTGATGTCCCTGTTTAAAGAGGCAGAAAATAGAAGGTTAACCGTTGACCTGAATTATGGTTCAGTTGTAATAAGTAAATGTCTTATCTTGCCTCTTCAGGGCATGTACTCTCCTCATTATGATACAGAAAGGACTAAGTACCTCAGATCTACCTAGATTACGTTTTTATTTTACTTGGTTGTACATCCTCCTGAAATTGGGACTGAGATAGAACCATCCTTTTCAGGTTGAAACTGAGGCAGACCGCTGAATTGACTATTCCAAGTGAAGGATTTTGACCCTCCCTTTTCACTTGGCAATAATCCCTGAAAGTCTTAGCAGAGCATTAGAGCAGTTGTCCTATCTACTGTCAGATACCTTGATGCTTTTAGTACGGATTATTTCCTAATCTCATAAACCCGCATAGAATGAAGGTGGAAACATAGCACAACTTGATGTTGATGAATTTGGAATTGTAAAACCACAGTGCCTAGTAACGTGATCCTTTGTCTACTCCTGTGACAGAAGCTACTCTCCCATTGTGTCAGTTTTCTTGAACCGAGTGCTTGGATACCTTTAGAGTTAAAACTAACCTCTGTGCTAATCTTCCATCTCCTTTTCCTCCTAACAGCTGTCACTGAAGTGTAGAGCTCCTGAAGTCTCTCAATACATCTATCAGGTCTACGACAGCATTTTGAAAAACTAAGGACTGGTCCAGTACCCTCCAGTCACCTTGTGATCGGTGCAAGCCAAGAACTCTTAACTGGAAGAAATTGTATTGCTGTGTAGAATCTGAACTGAAATACACTGAGGCCACCCACCAAGGTAGTGACTAGTCTAACCCATGCTAGCATTAGGGCACAACCTGTTAGTTTTAGCTTCCTGTGAACATTTGTAACACTGCTTCAATCACCTCCCACCTCTTGCTACCCACCACTGCTATCTGTCCTTACTTGTGGGCTTCTCCATGCTATGCCAGTGATTGGCTTTTTCTACACCCTCTTTTGAGTGTAGTTTGATATTTTGTAATCGAGAGCTCATTTCAAAAGCAGAAAAAGATAAATATTAAAGCAAGGAAAAGTGTCATTAAAACATAAACTGCACTTTATTGTTTTATATTTTTGTACATATGAGAAATTGAGGGATTAGTGTGACCAGTAGGAAGTCCTGGAGAAAGAGATGCAGTTACCTGCCCTACCCTTTTATGGGTTCTCTTATCTGTGGCACCCTTGCCCTGGTCATTTGGATTTTCCCTTTCTTTCTCTCTCTGCAAACTCCTTGTCCTTGGCCGAGCCTTCATGCTTCCTCCATTCCACATCATCATGTCATTTGATTGCTCTGCAGTTGGGCACAAGGATCTTCCTTGAATGATGTTTCAGGGTGTAGGAAGCACAGGGCCTGTCAGCCCCAAAGCTGAAAGAAATTACAACTTTTACAACATTCCTTTCCCCTGAACACACCCATTAATAACACTGATTAAGGAATTTGAGTAGCTGCAGGAATCAAGAACCAAAATGCCTCCCCTCCCTTCCCTGTATTTCTTAGGTCCAGCTCATTGATAAAATCAGAGTTTTAGAATTGAAACAGTAATAATTTAGCCAGCCCTGTTTTTCCATGAAGGCAAGAGAGTTATTGCCAAGGCCACAGCTATTTAGCAGCAGAACTGGACTGAGTGTCCTAAATCCCCATCAGTGGAGTTTTCCCTGCCGACTGTCTCTTCTTTTTTTCCCTCAATGCCTTCTGCCTTTTCTGTGCCTGGTTTGCAGCTCTCCACATGCTCCATGCTGATTTGGACACTCCATTCATTGGCATCAGGTGGCAGCAAACTATCTTTTCAGTTACTCAAAGGTACATTGAGATGCCAGAATGAAGGAGTAGCTAATGTTTCGTGGTGCTCCTGGAGCCACAGTTCTTGAGGCCAGCAGGGTGGGTGCAGAGATGAAGTGAGCTTAGAGATGTTGAAAATTCTCTGTATCCCTTCAGCTCTCTGATCTGCTCTTTATTCATGTTACTTAGACTTCAAGCCAAATTAAGAACATCCCAGTGTGTCAAGCAATTCTTGTCATCTCTGAAAAGACTGGGGGATGTGAAATTCCTGCCCTCTTCCACGACACATTGAATATGATTTGTCAAAGAATGCTTTGTGCCCCCAACACCAACCTGTTTAGCAGTGTTCACACCATTTGATCTGTGGGCACTTGTTGCATCACCTGGCACGTGGTATTCAGGGTCCAAGATCACTCTTCTCAGATGCCCCTCCTCAAATCAGAGGCACTTCAGAGTTCAGAGGCCTCACGTTGGACTCAAATCAAACTCACTGGACTCAGAAGGAACTGTGGAAAACCAGAGCAAAAACTACCCCCGAGCCATGTTGTGTCTAAAATGACCCTTCTTTCTACCAGCTGCAAAGCTTGGGGAGAGTGGGTCTCCCAAAGCCATTTCTTACACTTGAGAATATCCAAGGGAGGAATGGGGTGGGGAAAGGAAATATGCCCCTCACTCAGGTGTGTGGGCTACAAGAAGTAACACAGGGCTGTGTGTTGGAGGTTGATAGTTTGGTGTGGTGGGAGAAAGCAGGTTGATAAGAGGTTGAGCCCCCCTTTGGGGAGTTCATTCCTGGAGTTAGTTGGATACAAGCAGTGAAGAAGATTCACACTACAAATATTGTGTTCTCATCTCAAAGCAAACTAGTTCCAGAAGAAAGTATGTCAGGGCAAGAATACAACACAGTTTTGTACCAGGGTATGTCCCTCAACCCCTGAAACTAGGTTTCTCTCAGCCTCCCACCAGTGGTGGATAGCAGCTACGGTTCTCAGCTGACCTGAGTCAATCCATGAACTCTTCTCTCCCTGGGGAATCTACCTCCCATTGCATCCCTGAGCACAGGAAGGGAGGGACTCCACAGGAAAGGACCTCTCTCCAGAAGGACTCATTACCTCCACCACAGCTTCTCTTTTGGCCCATTCCAAGCTTGGCCACAATTGGGGGGGCATGGTGGAGGTTGCCCTGTATCTCCCCACCCCCATCTGAGTATATCTTTGTAACAACAGCTGACGTCATACAAAGGGCAAGGGAAGCAAACACCCAGAACTCTTGCTGGTCAGAGATTCCCTGAGTGTCTGTCTTCACCCAAGCCAGTTCCATGTGTCTGTGTTGTGAAGCTTGGGACTCTGGAGAGGAAGGGGGAGGGGTAAATGTTGCCCTAAGAATGCTTCTCATTCTTCTGTTCTTGTTGGGATCTGTTCTTGGGGAGGGTGGGGGCTGGGGGAAGCTTGACCTTGTGTCTCCGTCAATAAATTCTCATTTACACAAAACTAAGTTTGTGTTATGTACTTTGTTCCCAGAACTAACACGCTAGGAAAAAGCAGAGGCCAGGGAAGTAACAGCGCATCGATAACCACCTTATTAAAACTTTTCTGTTTAACTACCCTAGTCCTTGCAGGGATTCAGCCAGATGAAATTCAGGTTGACTAAAGGGGGCAGTGCCGTGCCTGTGGCTCAGTGGGTAGGGCTCCGGCCCCATATACCAAAGATGGCGGGTTCAAACCCAGCCCTGGCCAGCTAAAACAGCAATGACAACAACAAAAGTTGACTGAAGGAAGAATCATACATCTCATGGAGGCTCCTGTTGACCAAGCCCCAAATCACCACCATGGCCATCTCTCTGCAGGCAGGGGAGTGCTTTGAGGAGCCCATCTATCTTCCCTGGCAAGTCTCCTGCAGAGGGCCCAGGCAGATGGTCCCAGGGGCACCAGCCAGTACAGCCGCAGCCAGTCAGCAGGTGGAACGCAGCAGAGGGTCTCATAAGTTTCCTATTACCCAGCATGTCTCACTCCTTTCTCAATTTATAAAACCTCATACTTGGACTCAGAGCCTGCATATTCCCAAGCAAAAAGGAGCATAGCTTCCCAAGGAGTTCAGATCTAGTGACCTGAATTGTGTTGCTAGGGCAAGTGTTGTCAAGACAGAAGGCCCCACCCCTGAGTTCTGATGAGGTGACAGCTACTGAAATCTCCCCTATCCTGGAGTGGAGGAAAGAGACTGGACTGAGGGACCCAATACCAAGGGTCCCTGAACCTCTCACCTATGCACAGCGTAGGTAAAGTGCTGTGCATGATGCTTGGCACTGAGTAGGTGCTGAGAAAGAGGAGCTGTCTTTATTATTTGCATGTCCAAACACCATGAACAGGCTGCCTCTGGCAGCTTGAATTTTGTGGTTGTCTGTGTTGCTGGGCTACAGGTAGCCAGAACTGTAATAGAAATCAGGCTTGGAGAGGAGTGGTAAGCATCAGAGATATGCAGAGGGGCCTTGCTGAAATCTAACTTGGGTCACCACTTCAGAGTGATGTCAGTTTGGGCAAAGAAAGTCCCTAGGGAGAGGCTCTCAATTCTTTGAGAAATGACATGGTTCTACTCAGTCTGAGAGGAGACCTGGGGAAATCTGCATTAAAAAAAAAAAAAAAAAACCAAATTGGCCTGGTGTGGTGCTAATGCCTGTAATATTAGCAATCTGGGAGGCTGAGACTGGTGGATTGCTTAAGCTCGGAAGTTCTAGACCAGCCTGCGCAAAAGCAAGACCCCATCTGTACTAAAAATCGGGGAAAAATGAGCTGGGCATCGTGGCTGGCTCCTGTTAGTTCCAGCTACTTGGGAGGCTGAGACAAGATCACTTGAGCCCAAGAGTTTGCAGTTGCTGTGAGCTGTGATCCCAGAGCATTCTAGCCAGGGCGATAAGAGTGAGACTCTGTCACAAAAAAAAAAAAAACTCCCCGAGCATTTCTAATGTGCAGTCAGGGTTAAGAATCACTGACAGAGAAAGGCTCATACCTGTTCACCTTCTTCCTCTTCTATAATAATGCTCGTGTTCTGTGACAGTTGAAAAATGCTTATAGCACTTCTCTATACATGATATCTGCTTATTCCCTTGCCTATCTCATGAAGTTAACATCCCCATTTTTCAAGTGAGATATGGGAGAACCACGTCTTCTAATTCCCTGCGTCCTTCCCACTACACTTACAGCTTCCTCTTTCTTTCCACTGAAGCTCTGCCTTTGCTCTCTCTCAGCCACGTCCAACCTCGTTAAGCCCCCAGGACAGTAGTGTATTCACGGCACACTGCCCCAGACTTTCATCTGAGGTTGCACTATCCTCCTCTGCCCCTAGAGTGGCAACTAATACATTCTGATATCTTGGGTACATTATTCCTGAGGTCAGAAAATAGCTGAAGACACTCAGGTTTGGGCCTTTCTACTCCCACTTCCTGCATTAATCCTTTTTCTGATTTTTCTTAGACCCAGATTTCTTTTCCTTGCCACCCCCAGTTCCAAGAGGCAAGAGCCTATTTATTTTAATACCTGGTACGGCACTTGGAAAAGATCACACCTCCCCCGTTGTTACCCATTTCTATCTCCTGAGCACTAATCCTAGAATCCCAACCAGCCCCCAGACATGTTATTAGCAAAAAGGATGTTTCTTGAAAAGTTTCCGAGTTGGCTCCCAACTTGCCATCTCAGTTTCTCATTTAGCTTTTGCCCTGCCGTGCTTGATGCTGCCAACCAGGGGAAGGCTAATTTGGGGGTTGGTTAGACCCAGATTCTCAATTGCAGAAGTGGCTTTCAAGGCTTAATTTCCAGGAGCATCATTTCGAGATGAGACTGCCATCTCTGGGATCATTTCTCCTTTGGGCAGGCCCCCAGCGCTCTGGGGCTGAGAGAACTCTGCTCACCCCACTTCTCCAACTGTGTAGGTGTTAGCGGATGATGCTCAAGTCTAGCCCCTGGCTTTCCCTCCCTAGTTTCATTCATGCTTCACTCACTGTCAGAGACTCCATGTCTGGCCACACAGTCTCTGAAAGCTCAGTGGGGTCCCCAGCTATGCTGGAGCAGGGACAGAGGTAGTTCCACTTTACATCTGGGCCTCTGCTACTGCAGGTGTGGACTCATGAGTCTGCTCCCCAGGAACCTCGGCTTGCACCTGAGCCATCAGACTTTCTTAGTGCATCCAGACCCGCATCCAGACCCGCCTGAGGCTCAAGGTCAAACAGAACCAACTACGACAACACCTCTCAAACTTTTCCACAAAGGTAATCCTAGTGATGCTGGAGCATGAACAAACCCCTAAGAATGTGTGTTTTTAGCCCAAAGTGACTCTCAGCAAACCAAAATGACTTCCTGTATTGTATTTTAAATTCAAGCACATTTTCTAGTTCATTTAAATAACTATCACTGTTTTTTTTTTTTTTTAATAAAAATAATCCTTTCGATGACCTATCATTGAAGGTCAGTATGAGGCCCCATAATTAACGTGTGGCTCTGTTTTCTCACAGTATAAATGAAAAGCTTCTGAGAAGCCCAAGGTATGTAGGTACTGGTCCTTGGGCCAGGTAAGGATTAAAGATTTTCAGATGCAGTGGCAACTAGATAATGTCCTAGATGATTTAATCAAAGTAAGAGGCTCTTAGTGACCCCTTGTGATCACACAGGACCAGTTAAAATCTGATTTCTTCTTCCCCCAAAGTAGCACTCCAGGAGGAAGTCATATCCTTCCTAACCCTGTCCTTGCTTCTAGCTGCTGCCCTGGCCCTTCTCATACCCCCATCCCAACCCTCTGGGCCCCCTCTGGGCCCACCTAGAATAAAAGGAACCACTCTCCCAAGGTGGTGTTCAACCTCCCCTGGGGTGGCTACGTGTTCCTAACAAGACAAGAATAAATGCAGGCCACACACTAAGACTTAACTACATGCCACATTGGCTCATTTATACCTTGTCAACAACAGTGGGGGCCAGCTCATCAGGTCTTCATTTGATAAATAAGGCAATAGAATTTGAAGAGTTCGAGTTACTTGCTTTCAGTCACAACACTAAGTGACAGATCCAGGATTTAAATCCAGATCTGTCTGATTCTGAAACCCAGGCTCATCCCTACTATGTATGCTTCCTATCTGGAAGGAGAGGGAGGGAAACAATTGGGAAGGTGCCCAAAATGCAGGCCATGAAGGGAGCAGGAAAACTGGCTTCTGGGGGACCCTAGTAGAAAGTTTCAGGGGAGGATACAAGGTCTCAGGGGTAAAAACACTCTCAGAGCTCTCTGCTTTTCCTCTTCCCACTCTGGAGGCTCTAAAATGCACAGGGCTGAATCCTAGCTCCCTATCAGGGCAGTCAGAGCTTCTGTGACCTGACCTTAGCCAACCTCTCTGGCTCTCCTTGTGCTTCCAGCCTCATGAGCTCCTGTCTGGTTCTTGGACTCCCTTCTCAAGCATCTGTAATTGCTCCCCTTCTTTAGCCTGCAGCCCGTTTCCTATTATATCATGTATCCCCCCCCCCCCCTGCCCCATCTATGCCTTTCAAGTTGCTTCCTTGAAAGTTGCCTCCTCTGAAGCCTTCACTGACCCTCTACCCAGTTGACCCACTTCCTCTGCCCTCCCGCGGTGCCTTGGATTTGCACATAGCACGTTTTAGCATTGTCTACTTTTGGTCTCTCAGCGGACCATGAGCCTCATGTCAAGCTCAGCGGTGGCTGCTCAGCTCGTCATTCTCAATCTCTCTCTGTAGTCCACATTGCATCTAATACAAGCTACTCAGCCTCTCTCAGCCTCAGCTATTTTGTCTGTAAAATGGGGAAAACAATCTAGCTCAGAATTGTGAGGATTAAATTTGAGGACGCAGGCAAAGCTACTAACACGCTGTCTGGCACAATAAACATTAGCTACTGACGATGAAGTGACGTTGATCGCGGTCGTTTTAGAATAAATACATGGGCGATTTTTGCCAGGATTGCAGGAGAGGAGAGGAGAACAGCAGTTTAGGGGAATGGAGGTCATGCGTTGGCAGAGAATCAGCTCTGCTGTGCACCAGCTGGGTCTGCCTTTCTCCGCCGCAGGGAAGGGCAGAGTGACCACCCTTTGCTCAGTCTTCCAGGGGGTGGAGGAGCAGAGCCTGGAAGTCTCTAGCGCGCAGCTCAGGGCACACAGGGGGCGCCTGCAGGGTAACTGACAGACTGCCCTGTGGCGGGTCGGAAGGCTGGTCCGGGGAGGAGAAATGTGAGGCCAGGAGTCGGAATGAATCCAAGGCCTTCGGGCCCTTTCCCGTGCCTCTCTCCCGCTCCTGCAGTTAGAGATAAATCCTCCCAGGGCGAGTCTGAAGGGGTGTGAAGGTCGAGGCTAGGGATTGAGGAAGAATTCGTCCAGGGCTGCCCAAGCGAAATGTGTCAGGCTCAGGGACCCAGCGGAATGCTAGCCCGCCTCCCCCTCCCCGCCCTCCTCCTCCCTGTTCAGCGCGAGCGGGCGGCGCGCTCCGGAGGGAGAGCTGGGGCTTGAGGTTCTACCCCCTCGGCGGCCCGCACCTGCCCCCCCCGTCCGCGCCCGCCCTGAGCCCGCTCCGACTGGGCAGCCGGGGGCGCCCCCACTGCTCTCCCCCCGGGCGGGGGAGCCGGGGGGCAGCGCCGGAGCCCGGGGGGAGCACAGCCGCACCGGCCGGCCGGCCAGGCCAGGGGGCAGCTAGGACGGCCCGGGGTAAGCGGCGGGAGGAGGGGAAGGCGGGCGGGGGCGGGGGCTGGGGTGGGTCGGGCCGTGGGCAGAGGCGTGGAGGGGACGGCCGGGGCGAGGGGCTTCCAGGGCCAGGAGGGAGGAGGGGGCCGGCGGGCTGGCGGGGAAGCGGCGCGGGGCGGCCACGTGAGCGCTGGAGCTGGGGGCGGGGGTGCCTGCAAGGTGCTGGAGGCGGAGAGAGAGCTGGGCTGCTACATCCCCCAAACTCCTATCAATCAGGTCATGGGGAGCCCAGCATCTTTGCGTTGCCCCCCAGCCCAATCCCTGGCGAACATGGTTAGAACAAACAGCTGGCGGACGTGTGACCCGGCCTTCCGGGATCCACGAAGCCCCTGCCCTCAGTCAGGGGCAGAGACTAGGGTGGCTAGACAGGGAGCGAAGGGGACAGAAACCGGGCTTTGGCCCCTGTGTGTGTCCCCAGTCTCTTGCCGGCGCTGTCTGCAGACTCACTGCAGAGCGCAGGCCTTGGGGAGGGAGCACTCTGGGGCCTGGGGCCTGCTTCTTGGGACAGCCCCTTTCTACCCCAACCCAGCCAAGGGTGTCAGTTTAATTTATGCTGAGACCCAGGACCTCTGCCTGGGAAGGTGGGGCATGGATCACCTCTGAGTTTGGGAAGGGCCACACTTAGGCCTGGTGAGTTCCAGGAGGCTGGCCCCAGCCTAGGGGCCTCTCTCTTGCACCCCCTCCCTGGCTTCAGGGCTGTGCCCCGCTTTTATTTCTCTGCTCCTCCCCAGGAAGAGCCCGTGTCTAGGTTGGGAGTGTGGTGTCCAGGAGAATCTAAAGGTAGGGTCCAACTAGAAACCTGAGTTGCCACACCCAGAGAGGGGCCAGGGCTCTTCTTGTACTCCTTGCCCTCTCTTTTTCCCCTAGGACTGCCCCCTCCCCACCTGCTTGTGCTGGTTATATAATTAACCCAACTGAGTCTCTCTGCCAGCCTGGCAGTGTCCAGGAGTGCCCATCTGGGGAGGAGGGATTGACACTTCCCCTCGTCCCGAGCCCATGTAAGTGTATGAGCACCTGTTGGAGAAAAGACATTGCGTGGAGCAGGAAGGAAATTCTGATCCTTAGTCTTAGCTGACACCTCAACTGGCTATGAAGTCTACACTAAGACTTTGGGTGTTTTTTTTTTTTTTTTTTTTTTTTAACTTTAATAAAATGAGAAGAATCTCTCACTCAGCTCAGGCAACAGTGGCTGGTGACCCTCTTGGGATTGCTGGGAGGTCTCTTTGAGACTGTGGAAAACCTTACATGAGTGAAAGACCCTTGTATATACTAATGGCCCCTGTTCACTGCCCCTGCACCAGGCACTGAGCTTTGCATGCACAACCTCACAACACCCTATGAAATCTTGCCTAAGGCCACCCGTTAGGTGTATGGCAGAGCTAGGAATCAAAGCCTGGTAGTTCTCACTTCAAATCCTGCCCTTTATTTACTCTGCTGTATGTACACATACTCTATGGATTGAGTTCTTTGAACCAGGACAGTCTGGGAGGACATTCAGCTGTGAATTGTGCATTTGGGGCTATTAGCCCCATTTTACATATGTGTAGACTGGACAGGTGATTTGCCTACTGACCCACAGTTGAGACATGTCAGAGTCGGGGTTTATACCCAGACTCTAAAGTCAATCAAACTGAGCAAGCAAGGAACTAATGAATCCATTCCAAGATCCAATCCCCTAGCAGCCCCTTCCTGGCACCTGCTGAGTGCCAGGCCCTCTGCACTCCAAGGGACGCCAGGAAATCAGACCCAGTCCTCAGCCTATCCGAATTCACCAGCTAGGATCACTACACTTGCAAGTTGGAAGTGCTGTGACATTGTAGAAAGGAGTAGCTGCCATTCCCAGCTGTGTGACTTGGGGTGTACGTCTTACTCCTTCTGAGACTTCTCTGGAGTGGGGCATAATACTTCTAATCCCGTAGGGATATTGCCCAGGGATAACCACAGGAACATGCTACCAGAATAAGTGGTCACCAGCATTGTGCTCCAGAGTCGGAGAAGTCATCTAGTGCACAGTTTTTGATTGGAGGGCATTTGGAAATGGGAGAGCAATTTGGGTCATTATGGTGACTGGAAGCTGTGGCTGGCAGTTACCTCCTGGGAACCATGGAAGGAAAATGTCTTGCAGTGTGTGGGCAGTCCTGCACAATAAAGGGCTCTCTCCCCACAGAATTCCAGGAGTGCCTCCCCTGAGACGTACTTGCCTGATCTCACCCCTTCAGGATGAGACTAAGACTCAGAGGAGCTGCTCTCTCGTCCAGGCTCTGTGGAAAAGCTAAGATTAAACCCAAGTCCAGTGCTCTCTGCACTCTGCTCTGTAGCCTTCCTTGGATGGGGAGACAGACGTGGAGAAAAGTCAAGTCATGATATAAGTCAAGACAGATTGATTCCCTCTAAAAGGACAATAGGAGAAAAGGGAGAAGTTTTGGATAGGTGGAGATAGGGGTTCTGGGAAAGGGCAGGCATGCCAGGTGGCAATAAGAGCTTCAGCAAAGTCCCAGAGGTAGAAAAGTGCAGGATGTGAACAGGGACAAGCCAGCGCACTGAGCCCACCTCTTGTTCCTACAGTCCAGGTGGAGACCGCACAGGGCCCAGGGCAGGCACAGGCAAAAATGGTTGGTCCCGACGGTGGCTGAGCCCCCAGCCCCTGGAATATGCAGCCCGGGGGAGCCCCAGGCAGCGGCAAGGACGCGGTGGCGGAGTGGGGCGGGAGGCATGGTCTCTACCTACCGGGTGGCTGTGCTGGGGGCGCGAGGCGTGGGCAAAAGTGCCATCGTGCGCCAGTTCTTGTACAACGAGTTCAGCGAGGTCTGTGTGCCCACCACCGCCCGCCGCCTCTACCTGCCTGCTGTCGTCATGAACGGCCACGTGCACGACCTCCAGATCCTCGACTTCCCGCCCATCAGCGCCTTCCCTGTCAACACGCTGCAGGTAGGGGGACCCTCGGGGGCACTGGGCAATGGGAAATGGAGGGCAGAGAGAGTAAATGCTGGACTCCAACCTGCTGTAGCTCTGGCCCTATTGCCAGGGCCCCACCGCTGGGTTTGAGAGCTCATCATTGCACCCTGGGCTGCTATCCTTAGAGCTGTTCCAGGAATCCATTCATTTGTGTGCTAGTTTATTCAACAAATATTTGATGACCGTTTAATGTGTGCCAGGACCTGCAGTGGGCACTGGGGCAGAATGGTGAACAATACAGAATGGGAATTTGCTTTCAAAGCACTCGTAGTCTGGTGAGAAAAGACTAATAGGCAGTTATTAGATAGTGTGATTGATAAGTGCTGTGATTAGAGGAGATGAAGGGAGCTCGGGCAGCCCTTAAGGGGCATCTAAACCCTTAAGGGGCATCTAAACTACCCAGTGTGTTGGGGTCGGGGTGGGGCCCACAGGAGGGGATGTCTTTTTTTTTTTTTTTTTTTTTTTTTTGGAGTTTTTGGGCGGGGGGGGGTTTGTACCGGCCCCCCCCGGGTATTTGGGGCCGGGCCCTACTGGGT